>JABSTQ010011338.1:600000-891977 GCA_013358835.2 Ixodes persulcatus | reverse complement strand
GTCTTACCGTTACCGTTACCAATAAAATGTAATGCACGTTACTTTTGCGTTACTTTTTTAATTATTAACTAACGTGTTTTACTGAATTCACTGTGCGGGTAGGCATGAGCGCCATCTTTAAAGAAACATTATGTTCATGTAGAAACTGCTGATAATTACTTTCTCTTTTACGGTTTTACACTATGTTCATGTAGAAACTGCAGATAATTACTTTTATCTTTTACGGTTTCACCTAAATACTCACAAGGGAAAACGCAAACAAAAAGCAAGAACTAAAAGATTTACATGGCTCGGCGCCAGTATACAAAAAAATTGAAGATTACATTTTTAAATCTTGGGAAGAAGTAGTAACGAGTAATGTAACTATGTTATCCGTTACTTGAAACAAGTAACCTAAGTACGTTACTCGTTACAGCTTCGAAAACGTCACGAGTGCGTTACTCCGTTACCGGGAAAAGAAGATAGTTGTAGTAGATCCTTCTCCTCCGCTATGGTATCCGCAAAGAAAACCCCGCGGCTGCGCATGAGTGCCGCCAGCCTTGTCTGCATTGTTCAAGGTCTTGTGGCGGATTGCGAAGTGCTATCCGGGTGCTTAGAGGGCTGTGGAAACGGTCTACTACAACTCTTTAGTAACGCGTCACCGGTAACGCCGTTACATGTAGAGCATTACCGCCAACACTGCTCATATTACATTTCCCGACCAGAAAACAACAGTTGTTTACCACCCGAAAACCGACCCAAACACCGGCGTCCTTGTGTGACACTACAAATAAAAGCGTGCGAGTAGTGACGTTATCAGCTGCGCATGGCGACGTTTTCCCGATTCTTGCCTGGAATACGCACAAAAAGGTACACGTAAATCACCTTCGAGACACGGGCAGTGGACAGTATAGGTGCCACCCTTGATCGACTCTTCTGAACACGGCATTCGGTATCCTCCTTTAGGCTGGCAGGTGGCATGGGGATTATTAGTATTACTTGATCTTAAACAGCACAAGCCGCTCTCGCAAGGCGCGTTGGGGCTACACGGCTCGCCCTCACGTCCAGGAGTAGGACTGCCAGTAGGGCCGCCAGGGAAGTCGGGTTCGACTGGCTGCTGTCCCTGCAAAATAAAAGATGAAACACCGTTACGAGCGAGGTTTAGCTTAAAAGAGAGTGTCTTTCAATCTACTCAGAGTGGTGATATATCAAACCATTATGTAGCCATTATGGGGGACCAGGCGTTCTTTTTTTTTACTTTTCTGCACGTGATAAGAGCATCTGCCGGACCGCACTCAGTGTGTTCACAGATGTGAGTTGCCGCAGCAGGGTTGTCGCACGTGTAGGAAGACTACATACAGTTCCCGCGATGCATGTCGGCAGCGGTGACGTAACGAAACTGGCTGGGGATATCGGTCGATTGACCTATTTAGAGAGGCGTTAACTAACCACCTTTTATAACACGTTGGGCTAATTATTTTCTAACATGTCGGACTACTTATTTGCTAACAGAATTGATTACTTTGTATTTTAATAACTTTTATTTATTTACAAAAACTGCCAGCTCAAGACAATGGGCCCAGGTAGGGTGGCGGTACAAAAAAGTGCAGATACACTTGTAAAAAAAAAAGAAAACAAACGAACAATGCAATGTGCGATTACAATTACAATTACAGTGGGGCCATACTGCGTATCACATTCGTTATAGTAGGGGCTTTTACAAAATCTGACTCAAGTTTATTCCAATCGTCTATACATCGTGGGAAAAATGAAAATTTAAAGGTGTCGGTAAAATACGGATATGACTGAATATATTTGTTATGCTTTGTGCGAGTAAGAAGTCTGCGTGAGTGAGCTGGTACGCCGAAGTAGACAAATCTGGACATATCGATATGCAATCAAATTACTAATTAAAAAAAAGTATTTTAAAGGATGTGCATACATGCATGTCTTGCTTTGAGCATTGTTACTGAGTCTGTGGAGTGATAACAGTATTAGATAAACCTCATCGCCTCATTTTGGACTCGTTCAAGCTTATTGATGTTGCTCTGAGTGAAAGGTGCCCACAGCATACTCGCGTAATCTATGATTGATAAAACAAGCTGCGCAACAATTTCAGTGCTTTTCTTAAATAATTTGGGAGTTGATGTCTCGAACTTTCTGAAGTAAAGAGCAAAAAAAAAAACGCTTTTGCCTACATGTCCTAGTTTTTATTTAAAAAAATGCACAAAGATTGATATTTTCTGAACCTCTCAACTCCCTCACCATCTTCCGAGTCACGTGCGCTGTGACGTCAATGGTGTTCGCGCGGGGTTCCCGTGAAGCTCTCTCTCTAGAGCCATCAGTGAGCAGCGAGAACTCATCCACTCGCGACCGCGTGACGACGTGCTGGCGGGCGCAGAGCGAACAATATGGTGAAAGGAGGAAAGTTTCATCCGGGTCCGGCCATACCCATCCGGCTCTGTTCCCCTCCCCCTCCGGCTTCAGGCGGTTGTTCGCAGTAGCAGATAGAGCTGACGGTTTTGTGGCCCTAGGATAGATGACGCCACTAAAACTCCGTATAATAAAAGTTTTGTCGATGATACCAGGTTTTTGACGCATTTATTTTTATGTTGGAACAGCAAGATTTATAGAAAATTTACCTTTTATCGAGCAGGTATTCGCACAACTTGCTATTTTTCTACAAGACACCCACTGACGTCATGCGGCGTGGTTCTCATGGCAGCCGCTCGCGGCTGCTGGTCGGGGAATATTCCATTTTTGCCTCGCGATTACGTGGCGGAATCGCAACATTTCGACGGAAGGAGGTGTGTTTTCTGTTCTTTGTGACAAGATGAACAATGTAAAAAGTAGAAGATGCCAATTCTTTCAACGTTAAAATCGTTGCACAGCTCCTTTAAAAAGCGGTTAACTTAACTTCCGGTGCTGTGTCCTTCAGCGATCGTCTTAAAGTCCACAGCCTAAACATAGCCTTATTACATACTTTGTCGACTTGCAAGTTCCATGAGGGGTTTGATTGTATGTACACACCTAGGTATTTGTACTCCCTTATGTTACAATGCTGCACGTCGTCAATACAGTACCGGAACAGTTAAAAGACTTCGCTTACGTGTAATAATCACACTTCCAGTTTCTGATCTGTTTATTTCCATTTGCCACGCTTGAAACGAATAAAAAATTTATCCAATTGTTGATTCAGTCCAATCTGGTCGCTTTCAGCGTTTTCCGTTGTGTAAATAATCCTATCACCAGCAAAATGTTTTTTAACTGCCGGTTCGAGTCCTATGCACATGTCATTAATATAAATTATAAATAGAAGTGGCCCTATTACGGACCCTTGTAGAACTTCGGAAATCACTGGCAACGGTAGAGCTTTCGCATTTTTGATTTGAAAAAAAAAAAAAAAAAACCTTGGGTTCTTCCAATTAAATACGCTTCCAACCAGCCGATCAGCTGTTGGTCCTTAATGGTACCTGCAATTTTACATAACAGCGTTTTGATGGGACACCCGATGAAATGCTTTGGCGACTTCCAAAATTACTACATATATCTGTCCCCTACTATCAATGGACTGGCTTAAATCTTGAAATACCTCAATAAGCTGTGTAGTTGTAGAAAGTCCTTTTCAAAACCCGCGCTGATGTTTACTTAGCATTTGGTTACTCTCCACAAAATTCAATAAATTTTTAGCAATTATATGTTCTAATAAATTACAAGTGCTTGTTAATGAAATTGGCTGGTAATTTGTAAGTAGTGCAGTATTGCCTTGCTTATGAATCAGGATGACCTTACCACATTTCCAGTTGACAGGAAGAGCACAGTCTTGCAGGTTTAATAAAAATCAACGTTAGATTGTGAGAACACAACTCTGCATACCTTTTCAAAAAATTTAGTGGGATGTCATCTGGTCGGAACGATTTGTTTACGTTCAACCGCAACAATTGGTTAAATACTCCCTTCTGTGTTACTTAATTCACTTTTATCAATTGAAGGGGAAGACAAATTAGAATGAAAAATTGGTATTTGATCATCATCTTTGGCAAACAACGATTGAAAAGATTCGTTAAACAAGTTTGCAATCTCGTCCGTATCAGTAGCTTCCGATTGTTCTGATAAAATTGACGTTAAGTCTTTTTTTCTTGGAGATAAATACCGCCAAAACTTATCGGGAGCTTATTTTATAAAAGTCAGTAGCCTTATTGTTTTATAAAAAAAACTTCGCCGAGCGAACCGCATCTTTCAGCTTTCGAGATAACGCAGACACTTCAGCCTTCCCATCGGGAGTACTTGTGCCACGGTAAAATTTCTTTGTTCTCTAAGTTTCTTTCTAGCTGTATGATGTCTCTCGTTATCCACAACATGTTTGTATGCTTTTTCTTTACACGAAAGAAAACAAACCATTTTATTTCCTCCTGTATTGAGTCCTAAAACCTATCCCAGAGCAGGTCAGTCGACGTAGTTGAAGATTTCGCCAAATTTTCAAACTCTGAATAGTGAAGGTCGAGAATATCTAAAGTACCTTCATCATTGGCCCCATTGCTACGTCTTTGGGTTTCTGCTGGCATAAATCTAGTGGACAGCTGAAAATGACCGCACAATGATCTGAAATTCACTCGTGTACATCGCAGGTATACGTGAACTGTGCCATTTCATGTTTAACAAAAATTAAATCTAGTGTGTTTTGATTGTGTTAATTTTTTCAATGTGAATTTGTATGTTCTCCTCATTTGTAATGAGCTACGGACCCTGAGAATATTTAAATGAACAAAAAATTCACAAATAAATAGATCACTGGAATTTAATTAAGCAAAAGGAAAGACTGAAGAAATTTCCCCAAACTCTATCAAGTTTGTGCTGCGTCACTGGGCAAACGCATACTAACGAAATGCTCATTGTTACAATGCAAACATCATTTTTGGGTTACCAAGTTTTTTGGCCTCGTCAACATATCTGCTTCCTCTAAAGAATGCTGTGACTGTCTCAAATAATCCACTGCTGCATGCATCGTAGGTGTATGATAATTTTTAAATCCAGTAATATTTTTTCATATCGCTTCTGAGCGTCACCGGCGTCTTTTCAGTGGCGAGCTACCATACTAGGCGAAGAAAACTCACACTTACCTGAGATGAAATCACATCGGCCAGCGAGAGTCCGCGACGAAGATTTTACAGTTTTCGGTAGTACCGCAAAACAAATTTTACGGTACGGTACCGAACGTTTACAGTACTACTATCAAATTACGTTACCCTCTTCTCTTCTCTTTTAAGAGAAATTATTCACGTTTTCGGTGCCTTTAAAGTGTCAACGCACAATCGGGACTATGCTCTATTCTACAAATTTGATCAACAAGGAATAAAAATACGCGAAATCACTCTTTAAAAGATTAATTGCTGTCGGAGTTTGTGACTGAGGCTGGTCGCTGCAAAATATTTAAATCTAAAGTAACGCAAAGACAACGTTCCTTAGTTTTCAGAAGCAACGGTAAAGGTACTTCGTTACATTTTAGAGGAAGGTAACAACTCTATCTAACGTGTATTCTTTTTTTTGACGAATTAACGAGTACCGATACATCGCCGCTTATTTTGTAACAGGCACAACACAATGACCACACAACGACGCACGTTGTCGTTGTGTTGTCGTTGCTGTGTATAAAATAAACAAAAAAAAAACGACGACGAAAATGACAACGACGACGACTCCGACGGCAACAAAAACAACAACACTCATTAGTGTCGAACACGTTGGTAATAGGTGTAATGGTGTATCTCCATTTAACAGATTCATTGTGATGAGACACACTCCAGTGCATTAGGTACCGAGGAGATGTCCTGAACATGTGCGTGTTAACGAAGTTTGAGGGCCTTGGGGTAATAAACACCGGCGTTACGTCCGTCGACAAGACGACAGAGTATGTTTGGTACCTCGAGAAATAGTCTGGAGGGTCACTTGTTCCCACGGCTGCACATTTGTAGCCAGTGGGGGGCGATCAGGAACCAACGCAGTTACCAACAATGCGTATATTCAACCTGTCTCCGAAAAGGTGCACTGTTTGTCGCTTTATATGGCTCACACAACTTCAAAATCTGAAGGCAGTTGACTTATACATTTGCAAAATAGGACCAAACGAGCAAAGGAAATTTCAAGCAGCAAGAGAGATCGGCATTAAATTTACATAAATTAAACTAAGCCAGAAGGCGTATCAAAAGTCAACAATATGCATAAAAGTGTACGGGACTAGAAGAGAGATGATGTTCCTTCAAATACTCACAAAAAAGAACAGAAATAAAACCTTACTTCAAATTGGGCGGTGACACTTGCCAGCAGTGCGGCCACGATGGCGGTCAAAGCAAGCGCTAAACAAAATGTCTTCATGGCTGGGCTTTTACTGCTTAAGCTGCAGACACACTTTAACCTGAAACCAATCCCGGCCTCTCTTTATACGAAGAAAAACTGAAGGAGAGGAGGAGCTGTAAGCGTCAGGTGACTTCAGAGCTTCAAGCTCTGATTGGAATGATAGCTTGTAGATGCAAAGGCTGTCTACCTTTGCTCAAATGCCAGGCTTTACTCGAGGGCCTTACGACGCCCTTGTTCGCACTGATTGGAGGGGAGAAGGGGAGTAGTATCTAGAGACAAAGACAGCTAGTCTCTGCATCTACCCATTAATCCTTCCTATTAGTGTTTGGCGCTGTGACGTCACCGCAAGTTCTCATCTCCTCCTCCTCGTCAAATTTTCTCTGTATAGAAAGAGCCTCTCCTCTTTCTTTCCCCACAGCAGACATTAAAATGGCATGTGACCTTTTCGCATGAAACAAAAACGTTCCCTTTTTCGCACGTCAAAAAAGAAAAAAAAAAAGAAAAAGAAATTATTGTTTTGTTTTGAACATAGAAGGTTTTTTTGTTTCGTGACATTTAATGTGCAACCGTGAACGATGTTCTTACGGTGAATGTTAATACGGACACGGTATGGTTGTCACTGTTAATATTTTGTAAAATATGCTTCTTAAACTCCGAAGCTTCAAGCAATATGATAGGGACGGTTAGCGAGTGTCACATGAGAGTCACATTTTTTGTAAAAATATCTCATAGAGTGACACTACAGATATTGATGGGGTTGTCTTTTACAGCTGATAACTCCATCTTTGCGCCTTAAGCGCAATAAAATCCCAAAACTATGCGCGATGTAGTTCTCTTATAAACGCGATAAAAGGTAGCGACGTTTTTTTTTTCCTGCTAATTAAAAAAAAAGGAATGTCACGATCATTGATTACGAGAATAAGAGCGAAAAAAGTCGGTGATGATTGTAGCTTTTTGGTTTTTAGGCCGCCAATGCTACAGGCCGCCAGGTCCAATCACGAGCCTGTTTGAAACCACGTGGCATATTTGCTCCGTCGTATGTATCAGTGCGCCAGGACGCGTCATGCGGAGGCGAGTTTTTCGTCTGCTTATCGAGCCCTCGCGACGGCTCCGTCTGCTTGCTACTATTGAAGACTGCTGAAGGGATTAAATGCCGTATGGAAGCGATGGGGCGTAGAGAGCCCGGGATCAGAATCAGTGGCCATTAAGAAATGAAGATGGGTCGGATGAGTGTTCGACACGGGGGCGCTATGTACGGACCGCGCGCGGAAGGGAGATGCGGTCGGGGCTCGTTTTACGTACACAGAATTTGAATTGGATTGGATTGTTATGGCTAAGCCGAAACGATTTTGTCAGTGTTGCCTGCGGGCCGTCCAACTTCTTCAAACAGTTGACATGTTTACGAAATATGACAGGAACGTTTACGAAACTAAATACCATGTATCTTTATTTCACCAATATAAAATAGCGCGCTATCATAACAGAGAACCATGTACGTTAGATTAGTGATCTGCGTAGTGTGCGTATAGGAATTCCTTTCGCAATGCGGATGCACGTTTTTTTGAGGCAGTGCTTGGAAAGCCAGGTTTTGGGCTCTAGTCCATCGTAGGGTGAGACGGAGTATAGATGGTATAAATTGAGTTGTAAAAGGAACCAAGCTTATTTGTTTATTTATATGATAATATTACTACCTCAATACATCTGTATATAAGAAGAATAGTACAGATAATACAATAAATTTTAAGAAATTAACACATGCCAAGAGGCGGCCAGCTGGAGTCGGGAGAGGCAAAGAATTCAGTGCGCGCTCCGTCTCCTTCTCAATGTTTCTGCTTTTGGTAACACTTTTTTGCACGCGCAGCTGAAGCCAGGGGAAAGTCAACAGGCGCGTGCTGGAGGAGGAACCTCCACTCAAATCTTAGGCTGTCACCGACTAAAGACGCTTTACAGGAGCTGTGCATAGGCGCTGCCATAACCGACTTTCAATATTTGTTTCCATTATTACATTTACTTCACTTGGTCATGACCACAGCAGGGCAGGTTATTGGGATTATAGATTCTACTATGTCCTTCTCCCCAGCATTGACCTATGTAGGAGTTCGTCAGCGCCTGCTTCAATGACTCGTCATCCAGGTAAGACAAGAGAGTGTGAGCATTGGCGGCGGTAATCTGGCGAGTGTTCAAGGCGTCTATAGTGTATAACACCCTCGAGAGAACTTGAATTGGTGATAATTGGAAATAAGTTATTTCAGCTCATATATCGTTTGAGGGCAAACAAATTTATAACGATCAATTAGGAGCTGAAAGTTATTTATGTTTTTGAATGTGAAGCTCTATGGTTGGCTAGGTGGAGAAGATAGACTGGTAATCGGTGTTAATATGAAAGTCACCTACGATGATTTGGTAGAGGACATCTCAGTCTGTCATCTCTCGCATAGTGTAGAAGGGGAGCTGCATCTCTTTGCTTTAATAACAGTGACGGCGTGTCATGTCTTTCAAATTTAATTAAAAAAAACAACAGAAGTGTCCTCCTGTGTATTATTTTTAATTTTGTGTATATTATAAGCTGTGCATGTTTCCGAAACGACCTTAGATCATTCCAGTGTAGGCTAAATAAAATTTTGATGAGCGAGTAATTAACTTGAACGTTTGATATTTGGAGTCATATTTTTATCTACCATGGGATGTCTCTAGCTTCTGAGGTGACAGACACAATCTGGGCGTTTCAAAAGAGAATACCTGGAATGGTAATGCCCAAGCATTCCTATTCAAGGATGTTGTTAAGTGCATGCCCGTCTAAGCTGTTGTCATAAAAGTAAGGATATTTTTCTTTTTGCGCGATGGTCATAATTATACACTCGGAGGAGTTCAGATTTGCCCGCAAGGTTTTGCACCGGCTAGCGATTTTACGTAAGCGCAGGCTTCGTTTAAAATGGTCGTCAGGGGAGGGGGATTGGGGGCCGAGTTGGCTAGCTCACACCAGGGGCCCTAATCTGGACACTTGGCAAAAAAGTCGGCGAGAAATCTGGCGGCCGTGATTGGCCAACTCCGCACTTGACCTTGGCGCCTGCCAATCTGAGACGCCGGATTTCTCGCCGTCTTTTTAGACAAGTGTCCAGATTAGGGCTCCAGCTCGGAGCACGTGGAACGAAAGCTCGCGCTGCAGAACCCAGGGATCCTGTGTTCAATCCCCACCCCTGCCCGTTTCGATCTGGATGAGCATCGTACCGGCGTGCGGTCGTGTACCACTACTGGGAGGGGAACGTTTAAAACCCCGGCTAGTCTGTTGTACTGCACTGGGTGAATCTCTCATCTACAGCGTTTGACTCGTAGCAACTTTGAAATGACTGACCAACTACAGGCTAAGTATCCACACAACCCCAATTATTTTTGTTGTCAGGGGAGCTTACAATTTCGTATAATTTACGATCATGACGAACAGTTTGCTATTGACATTCATACCTGAATATGATATTATTAATAAACGATAAAAGTATCAGCGTAGAAAGACTAGAACCTTGTGATACAACAAAATAACGTTGCATCTATCCAAAACAAAGACCTCTACGAACAAAAACAAAAAGAATAACACTACAAACAAGAACAAATTGCTGCCTAATTGCCACAGACACTTTTAGCTAGTTTAGGATTTTTTTTAAAATTTTAATATAGTATAAAGTTTTTGTAACATCTTACTGTGCGAGACAACAACAAACGCTTTTGCCAAATTTAAATATACGACGTTAACCTGTTTGTTTTTATTGAGCGTGGAAGCAAAGTCGTCAACAATAAGAGAAAGAGACAAATCCATTCTAGGTTGCTGTGATAGCGTCTAGTTTGCAAGTGCTCTTTCGGTCAAATGCCTTCCGGTTATTTCCAGATTTAAATAAATATATCGTCCAGAAACGTTTAAGAAATACACTTTTATGGTCACCTGGACTTTCTGAAGCAAATAAGAAGATATTTAAGGAGGTTCATGATTAACACAGAACATGCAGAGTTCATTCTATTTCACCTTGAACTCTTGTTGGTGACAGTAAATCGTTCTATATCAAATATAAACGCAGTATTGATAGACATTCTGAAGTGTCATAGTTTTGTGCACCTGCTGAAAAACGTTGAAACTTATGGCAAACACAATTTGGTCGTTAGTACGTGCATGACTCGGCATACTTTACGTCTCCCAAGAATGAAGCATGGCTGCCAGGAGGTCTGTAAACTGCATCTACTTGGGGGATGTTTCATCAAGCAACATTCTGCACAACAGCATTTTTGATGACTCTTGGTCACCTCTACTTCTTTTTTTTCAAATTAAATCCAAGCATGACCAAAGCCTGAAAGACAAACAAGTGCATACATACAAACTACTATCGTAAAGGCACAGCGCACTGTCTGCACTTTATTCAATAAGTCGCCGGACGACGACGCACAGAAAGCGTGAATTTGCTATTTCTGCTCTGCTTGACTGGCCCCCTCGGCTCGTGCAGATCTGCAGCGCTCGGACTTTAGGCGGAACGAAGTTTAGCTGAAAGCACGGCACGTACTTTTGTACAAACCCAACTCCTATTACTGAGCTCCCCCTGTATCATGCCGATATCGTACCGCATGCCAATGTTATCATGCTGCTTATGCTATGTCATCTATACCACTGAGTCATGCCGTCGGTACCGCCCCCCCTGTTTTCGGCTATATAAACGATGCCAAATAAACCTTGATTGTTGTTGCGTTCACGAAGCCAGCAAGGGCGGACTGACTTTCTTATCAGCCGAGTGCCGGCTGATACATGGTGTCAGAAGCGGCCCCGCGACCACACCTGTCAGCAAGAGGCAGTCATGGAACCACTCAAGCAGCCCGACCCTTTGCTCCTGTCGGGAAACGTTCAGAAGAACTGGACGCTCTTCAAACAGAAGTTCGAGCTGTACCTGCAAGCGACGGCGCCAGAAAAACCAAGAACGGAAGCTACCAAGGCGGCCACACGTTTGACCATCGCCGGGGACGACGCTCTAGAGATCTTCAATAACTTCGCCTTCGCTGAGGGTGAAAGCAAGGAAGACTACAAGACCCTGGTCGCAAAGTTCGAGGACTACTGCGCGGACCAGCAGAACGAGGTGTACGAAAGATACGTATTTCGGACAAGAACCCAAGACGAGGCGGAACCGGTGGAGCAGTTTATCCGCGACCTCAGGAAACAAGCAAGGTACTGCAACTTCGGACAACTATCTGATTCAATGATTCGCGATCAAATCGTCTTCGGCACTAACAACAAAAAGTTACGGGAGAAAATGCAGAGGGAAAAGGACTTGACGCTCCAGAAAGCAGAACAAACCTACAAAGCCGCAGAAGCCTCCGCCGAACAAAATGAAGCTTGGTACGCCCGCGAAGAAAAGGTGGACTCAACCACAAAACGCTACCAGCGCCGCTCGGATGCTTCAAGAACCGAACAGTGCTTCAAGTGCAACAGGAGGCACGAAAAGAGGAAATGCCCCGCTTTTGGGAAGACTTGTAACGCCTGTCAGGGTCGCAACCACTTCGCAGCTTGTTGCAACAAAGAAGTCGGCGAGGTGAAGCACGACGACGAGGACTTCGACATCTTGGACGTGGGTGTTTGCGGCATCGGGAATGAACGGGACTGGACTGTCAAGGCCCAGCTAGCGGAACAAGTGGTCTCGCTGAAGGTAGACACCGGCTCCCAAGCCAACCTGTTGCCCCTGTCGGTGTACAAGAGACTGCAACCTAAGCCGTTTTTAAGACCAAGCCACGCGGTCTTGCGCTCGTACAGCGGGAATGTCATCAAACACAGCGGCATCACAACACAGGAGGTTACGGTCAACCAGCGTCACTGCCGCGTCGACTTTTTCATCGTTAAACGAAGTCAGGCAATTCTCGGGCTACAGGCGAGTGAGCTCCTGGGACTGGTGTCCCGAACGGTGAACTCTGTAAACACGGGCAGCACCGTTCCGGTGACACAAGAATTCTCCCACCTGTTCCAAGGCACCGGCTGTGTAAAGCGACAGTACCGAATGGTACTACGTGACGATGCCGTGCCAGTGGTCCAGCCTGCACGACGGGTGCCCTTGGCACTGCGGGAGCCCCTGCGGGAAGAACTGCAGCGCATGGAGAAGGCCAACATCATCCGGAAAGTGGATGAACCCACTGACTGGGTAAGCCCCCTTGTTATTGTGAAGAAAAGGACGGCTGCCTTAGGCTATGCATGGACCCTAGAAATATTAACGCGGGCTTGAAGCGTGAACACTATACCAGATGCCACAGCGCGAAGATATCGAGGCTGAGCTTCACGGGGCCAAGTTTTTTTCCCGGCTTCGCGCTAACCCGGGGTTTGATCAGATTCCATTGGACAAAGCTACGTCAAAGATCTGTACGTTCGGCACCCCGTTCGGTCGCTACCGCTTCCTTCGGCTTCCGTTCGGTATCTCGTCAGCACCCGAAGTATTCCAGAAAACGCTGAGCGAGATATTTGACCCATTACCAGGGGTAAGGGTTTACATAGACGACATTTTGGTGTGGGGAAGCTCTAAGCACGAGCATGACGAGCGCCTCAAGGTCGCTCTCCGGGAAGCAGAACGAGCGGGCTTGACGTTCAACTTGACAAAGTGCAAGTTCGGCGTGCAGGAAAGTTCTTTTCTGGGGGACGTCATAAGCGAGGCCGGAATCCGCCCCAGTCATCCAGTCATAGGTTGGTGAGTTGCCTGCGCGAGATGCCAGCACCAACCAATAAGCTCGGCGTACAGCGGATGTTGGGAGTGGTAAAGTATTTTGGGAAATATTTACCTGCGCTCAGCGAGAAAACAAAGCTTCTACGAAGTTTAATACGTAAGGACATTGTCTTCGAATGGACAGAAAACCACGCACAAGAATGGACTTCACTGTGCGAAGCACTCGGCAAGGAACCATTACTAGCAATTTTTGACCCCACAAAAGAAACTAAGATAACGTCAGACGCCTCAAGGGATGGCCTCGGATCGGCGATACTGCAGTGTCATGGTAGTAGCTGGCGTCCTATTGCCTATGCTCTCGGGTAATGACAGAGGCGGAAAGACGTTACTCGCAGATTGAAAAAGAAGCCATGGGAATTACGTACGGCTGTGAAAAATTCCATCACTTCATCTACGGACGGCGCGTTTTCATAGTAACTGATCATAAACCTCTTATCGCTATTTCATCGAAGGACATAGGGGACATGCCACCAAGACTACAACGTTGTTTCCTTCGCCTGATGATTTATGATTACAAACTGCTGTATATTCCAGGCAAAGAATTGGTCCTGGTTGACATGCTCTCAAGGGCGGCGCCTGCTGCGTCAGGGGACACCGCTGGCTTTATCGACGTTCAGGTACATGCTGTCGGCATTCTGTCATCCTTATTAAGTGAAGCAACAAAACTGCGGTTTGCTGAAGAAACTAGTAAGGATCCAGAGTTGCAGAAGGTCGTCGAAAACATATCCAGCAATAAAGGCGTCGAAGGGCAACTTAAACCGTTCGCTTCGGATCTTTCCGTGGTGGAAGGAATTTTGCTGAAAGGCTGCAAAGTTGTCGTTCCCAAGAAACTACGACCGGAAACGCTCGGACGGATTCACGAAGGCCATCTGGGCTTAAACAAGTGCAAGGCTAGGACACGACGTCGGGTTTTCTGGCCAGGTCTAAATTAAGACATTGAGTCGCTTGTAAGGAAGTGTGCCGCGTGTACAACTTACGCATACAAGCAACCAAGTGAACCACTTTTGCTTCGTCAAGTTCCGGATTATCCCTGGTACAGGGTCGGTGTAGATCTTTTTCATTACGCGGGAAGTACATATCTCGCAGTGTTTGATGCACACTCCAACTTTCCAGAAGTCGAAAAGCTCGGTGAGACTTCTGCAAGCACTGTTATCAGCAAACTGTGTGCCATCTTCACAAGATACGGAATTCCGGTGGAGGTTTGCACAGATAATGGACCCCAGTTTTCGTGCCAGGACTTTGCCGCGTTCGCCAACCGATATGATTTTAAACACATCACCTCAAGCCCCGAGTTTCCTCAATCCAACGGTCTCGCGGAGAAGGGGGTACAGATTATTAAGAGGCTCCTAAAGAAAACTGGAGATGCGCGTGAAGATTTCTGGTTGGGCTTACTCGGCTACCGTTCTTCCCCTCTAGAGGACGGCCGTGCCCCGGGAGAGCTGTTGCAAGGCAAACGCCTGCGTACGCGACTTCCCGACTTCAGCTGGCAGCCGGCATCCACTGTCAAGAAGCATCGCCAGCCAGAGACCGCAGGGCAAAGACTCCAGCCGCTCTATAAAGGACAAGTCGTCCAAGTGAGGAGCAAGGCCTGGTCTTCGAAGGCTAAGGTCACCGGTACAGCCGCGCCTAGATCGTACAACGTGGAGACGGAAAATGAAACAACACTACGGCGGAACCGTCAGCATCTTCTGGCAACACCGGAAACATTCAATCGCGACTCGTCAGCTGACAGCGATGTCAGTGACTTCGAAGACGCCGGAGCGGAAATGCAACTTCATCCAATGGCTCAAGGAAGAGCCAACGAAACTCCTCCTGCGCAGACAACTCCTCAAACTGTTCAAGGAACACCAAACGCGGCCCCACCAGCGCCTAGATCTAAGCGAGCTACGGTGGCACCCAAGCGCTTGCAGTACGGGCAGCATTTCGAACAAATTGTTTAGCATTGTTTCCCCTTGTCGTTTGTTAACTTAGGTTATTTTATGTCTTTCTTACTAAACAAAGGGGGATGTATCATGCCGATATCGTACCGCATGCCAATGTTATCATGCTGCTTACGCTATGTCATCTATACCCCTGAGTCATGCCGTCGGTACCGCCCCCCCTGTTTTCGGCTATATAAACGATGCCAAATAAACCTTGGTTGTTGTTGCGTTCACGAAGCCAGCAAGGGCGGACTGACTTTCTTATCAGCCAAGTGCCGGCTGATACACCCCATGTCTTTGCTTACATATCTGGTCGCATCACTCTTTACATCGACAGCTGTTAGTGGTAGCCAACGTTATTAGAAAAAGTCAGTTGAGAAACTGCCATAGAGCCTGATTTGAGAAATTGTCTCTGATGCGTACTCAAGAACCGAACTAAAGGGGATCGCAACGCCGCCATTTCTCCCGCAGCGGCCACTCCGGAAACAGCACGGCTGCACGCATTTGCTCAGGTCGAGTCGTGAAAGGGCCGGTGGTGCTATCTCGGAGTGCCAATTTGCAGTGGCTATATAAACTTTCATGTTTTGACTCGTCGCTAAAGGGCGGCGCTGTTATCGTATCCAGTTTAGTCTATGTGGAGTCGAGCTGTCCGGGTTTCAATGGTGTGTTTCCCAAATGACTGTTTTAGTAATGCTGGTGGTAGCCCCTCCGGGAAATTCATAATCGCCCTCTTCGTGAAAACTTCCAGTGACATCATTAATCACCAGATTGCTCTAAGCCACCGACGGCGACTTTACGAGAAGTCGAAATGTTCCGTCGGCCGAGCTGGATTAGTACCAGCGACATACGGCGTGCAGCAATCATGTCTTCTGCAATCAGCCGCTTCACCAACATAGGCTATCGACGAGGCAAATTTCAGAGAATTAAACGCGATGTACTATCGGAAACAATATGAGCGTGAACGCGCCTCCGCGTGTCGCCGCTACCTGAGGCGCCACCCTGCGGTGCCGTTGTGAAGGTTTGCGCATGCGTGTACAATTCCTGCCGCTGTTCTCGCTTTGACTGTTAACCCCCGGTTTGTCGTCTGCTGTGCGCGCGCTGGCGGTCGCTCGCGCTTTCGTCTGTTATGCGACTCGTGTATTTCCGTCGCAACTCAGACAAATGACTTAACATGATTCAGGAGTTTCCTGTGCGATAACGCAATGACCACAATTGATACGTGATAAGTAAATGGCTTCTTTCATCGGGTCGAGATACAGCGATAACATGCAAATAGATTCAAGACAATATCTGCAAAGCTTAGCGTTTAACTACGGTGAGCCCGGAAACGATTCAGTTGAGTGAAAAGGGCCTAGGGTTCCTTACGACAAACTGGTCAACATAGTTCAGCTCCCCCCCCCCCCCTCCCAACCCGATTATTGAAGGGAAGGTCTGCCCCAAGGGGGCAGACCTCAACATTATAGTAGAGAATGTCTGGGGGCGCATGAAGGCAGCTATGGCGCGGCGTTCTCTTCACAGGGCCACAGCTGACGAATTGTGGCGCTTCGTCTTGGAAGAATGGGAAAAGCTGCGGAACGAGCGGAATTTCGTTTCCGCTCTGTTCAGCTCCCTTCCTCCCAGGATGAGAGCCGGCGTCGATGCTCGAGGCGAGATGACATCGTACTAATGCTCTGTTCTTTTCTTTTTTTTTTAATTTGATGGCCGAGAGAAGTAAAAATGCAACCTCCTACTAACATGTTTGTGAAAGCCAGCGTTGATTCTGTCCAGAAAGGACAGTGTGAGTCTTCAATAGTTCTTTTTTTTTTTAAATCAGTTTTGGTTGTGTTTATAAAGGACACAGTATGACCACTCTACTAATAAGCCTGTCGAGCCCATAACCCACGGCATAACAGAGATTTTCACGTGTTAGGGCCACGTGTTCAAAGAATAAAAGCATTGTGTTTCACTGAAGATTTTCGTGCAAATCAACACCATTAAAGCTGTCCAGGGCTAACAGAATTCGCGTAGGAAGCGCGGGTGTCCGCCGGAGCACGCAATGTTGTGCGGCAGACGACAGCACGAGCGGCCGCCAACGCAAGCACGAGTCGCATAGGAGACGACAGAGTGAGCGGCCGCCAGCGCACGCACGAGTCGCATAGAAGGCGACAGCACGAGCGGTCGCCAGCGCACACGGGAGTCACATAGCAGAGGACAGGACGAGCGGCCGCCAGCGCACACAGGAGTCGCATAGCAGACGACAGCACGAGCAGCCGCCAGCGCGCGCATAGCAGACGACAAACGGGGGTTAACAGTCAAAGCGAGAACAGCGACAGGAGTTTTACACGCATGCGCAAAACTTCACAACAGCGCCGCAGGGCGGCGCCCCAGGTAGCGGCGGCAAGCGGATGCGCGTTCACGCTCATATTGTTTCCGATAGTACATTACATCTTCGTTTACCGTCGACAACTCTTCGGCGTCTCGCGCGCTTCGAGTGTGCACGTGAAGCCAGAATAAATACCGCCTAGAACAGCCCCCCCCCCCCCTTTTAAACATTATCACTAGTGGATTCAGTTGAGCTTCAACGTTTTTGCCGCTTTGGGAGGGTCGGGGATTTACTAAAATTACGTCATGGGCTGGCTTTGTTTTTTTACGTGGTATTGAGTTCACACCTCCTTATACTGGTGCGTGCGCACGACTACTTAAGCAGACAAACTTGCAAGCTGTATGGCTTCACCCCAGGAAGCTCGTAGCCGGCCCGAATAACGAAACTTTCAGTTACGGCACTCTAAGGAGGCTCATAGCAGAAAAGAGTGATGATGAGGCACGGGAGCGGAATCAAAAACGGACGAAAAGAATGGTGTGGAACCCCTAAAAATTGAATTTCAGGAGGTGGCGTAAAAACTACTTCGACTTCACAATAAAAGTGAATGACGCGAGCGCCGAGCTGCTGCTGTTACTGTGACGCACGTTACGCAATATCATAAAATGACCTCATATACTTTTATGCAACAAATAGGCGTTTAGTCAGGTTTCTGGTAGCATTATTATGTCTGGCCCACGAAGAAGTATCATATGTTCCAGAGTTTGGGTTTTATTAACAGTGATTTTTCATTCATATTAAGTACTTTTAGCCTGCTTCAAGAAGTTACAGCCCCTCTCCTGCACCATGCAATTCTGGTGCCTCGTGTGGATCAAGTAGATTGCCCTTTTCAGAAGACGAGTCCTAGATGTACACCGAGTTAATATAATTCACCTTGTCACACCATAGCTTAGAGAAACTGAGTTTGTCTTTCCAAAAATCTAAGAGCTTCCTTGGAACAAACTCAATGTCAAAAGGAAATCTGTCACAGGCAATTAAGCTGAGCTAGTTGATTAATATCTCGGACAAGGCCAGGTCAACTAGACTAAACCTCCTGAACTATAATAAACCTGCCGAGCAAGGCATGCTATCAAGGTGATCAAAAAGAAGATCCTCGCGGAGGAGGTACAGCAATGATTTTGGAGATTTGAACCCTCCCAGGGACATGCCCAGCGAGTCTCGAAAATTCTCAGGTAAGAGCCATGGCGCCAAGTCCGCTTGCTCACAGATTTCCTGAGAGTGAAATGTCCCAGCTACAACATATTTCTGAACGAAATGACGGAGACAAGATGCACGACAGAGCCGTTTTAAAAATAATGCTTTCTTCCTACATGAAAAGTTCACATATTAAGAAAGGACAAGGCCTGTCCAAAAATTTCCCCAATCCAGGTAATCGGAGATGATAGTCTTTCGGCGCAGGCAGAACGTGTGCTTGTAAAATGACCAAAGTTTGCAATTCCACCAAAGATGGAAGCAATGGACAAGGCGGCACTAGTAAGGTACATTGCGTCAAAGGCTCTCAAAGGGAAAGCATCACAGATTATTATTAAATGGATTGACTGCCTAGCAAGCTTAAAAGGCCAAGCGCATCAAAAGTTTATTTTGGGATCAACAATACATAAATGGCAGACTAAATACCTCAGGCTTTGTGTATCGAATGAAGAGGGAGGGTTTGCGGTGCTGGATTCTGAGAAGTATGAGGAAAATAGCACTCAAGCCGTGGCTAAGTGTTTTATCCCAGTGGAGGAAAAAAGAGCTAAATGAGCTAAACAGGCCATCCTGAAAATATCAGAAGACAACATTCAAAGAAGTCTCGTGACAAAAATCAAAGGCACAAAAAAGACCCATCTGTCCGTGCTTCTTTTTCAACCAAAACACACAAAAGCGGCGTTCCCTTTCGGGCTATTGTTTCATAAGAGAAGACATAACAAAGACAGGTGTCGATCTATCTGGCAAAGCAATTGCCCCGGTGTACGGTGCAAGATCCTTTCAGGATTCCCAACTCCAAAAGTGTGGTCGCCTTTCTTCAGGAGAAGGGGTCTGACTGTAATGGGAAAAAATAATAATTAAAGGGACTCGGAATTCTAGTGCGGTGAATATAAGAAGGTAGATATTATTTACAGTCGTATAAACAAGAAGTTAGAAAAACAATGGTGTGGATATATATACAAAGTTCAGTTCGCCGCATCCGCTTACGGCACGGTGGTGCACGTCGACGTGTGCATGGCGTTCGTTTTGCCCAGGAAATGCTCAGCTGCCTGCTAGGCACAGGCGGAGGCTTCTCGGCGAGCTTGGGTGAAAGCCCCACGGGCCTAGACTCGTCCGTCCGGGCTCCTCCTTGGCTGCCGGGACCACCGCTGTCGAGCCGGGTTCCGTGTCTTGCCCGCCCTTCTCTCCCGTGTCACGAGCCTGTGTGTCGTCGTCTTCGTCTTTTCAGTATATCCATTCCAGCCCTTCCCGTCGTCGTCTTCGTTTTTCGGTATATCCATCTCTTGCCTTGAACTTCCTCATCTTCTAGGTACTCCCATCTTCACCACGTTCACTCCGTCTTCTTCGTCGCCCTTTGCTTAGTCCAAGACAGTTTAGTTTCACGTGAGTCGTTGTTTTCCCCCACATCATCACACTGACATCGTTTTCTGGTTTTCCATTGATCTTAAGTACTTATATTGCTCCATACCACGTTCAAGCCTGCTAACAATTCTTCTAACGACCATCAAACAGCAGGGTGTCGTAGTCTTAGAAAACACAGCCGGCATGGACCTGGACAGTTTCTTGGAGGTCCTGCGTGTTTACCTGACGGCAACGGCAGTGTCGAGAATTGTTCATATATACAAAGGCGTGAAGTGTGCATTGGGTCATGCGTGGCCCCATACCTCACCGATGTGTTCCTCGCGGCTCTCGGAAGTGCTATTCAAGAGTGATTGAAAGATCCAAGGATGGAAGGCACCTTCCGGTACGTCGATGTTTTCCTCATCCTATGCAACACAGAGGTGGATAACGTAATGGACGGGTGCCAAGACACAGTCATGCGATGCTTTGAACAGAGCTGCTTGGGGTTCACATTCACCCATGAACTCCCCGTGGATACTTCCATTAGATTCCTGGACCTGGCATTGTAATTCAAAGGTAAGCGCGTGTGCTAGAGATACAAAGACAGGTCATGCAAAGGCGTCCTACCCTCTGACTCAGGACACTTTAAGAATAAACAACGAGGGTTGGCCACCACAGCCATGTTATCCGCCCTAAAGAAGGCGTGTCAGACTCAGGTCTATCAAAGTTTTAAAACTCAGGTCTCGAGACAAATAAAGGTGGATATCCAAAATCGCTCCTCGTAGCAATTTGCGAGCCGCTCAGCTACACCATCAAGCGCGGATTTGGGTGCACGGAGGAAACCAGTCTTGGGTAAGTTACTTTAAAAAGTAATTCGTTACAGTTACAACAACCTTCGTAAAACAGTAGCGAAGTTACCGTTACAGTTACCGCAACAAAAGAGTGACTCGTTACAGTTACAGTTACTTTTAAAAAACGTAACGATGATATTTTTGGTTACTTCTTATAACACAAAACATTTAGGAAAAACTAGAAAACACCACTCACCAAGCTTTATTGCATAAAATTAAAAGGTACGCTTTTTACTTCATATTGTAATTTAGCAGCAGTTGCTTCTCGAAATGAATGTCTGAATGTTTCGCTCGTTTGACAGCGAACATGAAACATGCACAGTGCGGAGTAGTGGCGCTAATCAAAATACGAAATATGCGCAGTGCCCTCCGCGTGTATTGTTTTTTCATGGTTGACTCAGCCGATTAAAAAGTGTTTGCACAGGAAAACAAAAACCCGCAACATAGATAGTGCTTCAAGATACTAAGATGTAAGTGTTCAGTCACAAAGTGCAGTCGCGTACGTAATGATAACAAGATTATTTTTCTATCAAATCTACACGTGGCTATATTCGGGCCGTGACTCTCCAGAAAGAACGTAATCATGAGTTAGTGCAAGGCCAACTTGAAACTCGAAATATCGGAACAGACAATTTGGAAAGTGTAAGGAATAGCTAGATTGTACCCGTTCAGTGGTATATTATTCATAACAAAACTTTAAAGGAACAAAAAAGTAACGTCGTTACTTTCTTCAGTACCTAAGAAAAAGTAATGGAACTACCGCTACAAGTTATAATTTTAAAAATTAACTCGTTACAGTTACAAGTTACCAAAAAAGTAACAAAGTTATAGTAACGCGTTACTACCTAAGACTCGATGAAACCACAAAGGAAACGACAAAGGCTCGACATGCTGTATTGGTAGCGCTTTATGTTTAGGGTATGGCCAACAGGTTAAAAAAGGCTGCTGGGCGGCAACGCGTTCAAGTGCTGTGTTCGCCTTCAAACAAAGCCTCTTTCATGTGTCGCCAAGTTAACCAGGAACGAAGCAACAACGACAGGGTATGTGGCACAGCTGAGAAGTCTCAATACGCCCCGTGTAAAAAGGACGTGGAGTACCACATTCCGCTGACATGCGGCCCAAGTTACATTGTACAAACGGGGTGATGCATCGACAATTGGACGAGGGAGCAGGCTACATCAGTGAAAAACCTGTCAAGCAGGGGGACATTTGCCAACCCATTGTCGTGCGTGTCAGTGTTCAGAACGATTCTGTGACTTATACCCGTGCCACACGGGCAACTCGAGTGCCATTTACAACGGATGACATTTGAAAGACCGGCCAATCAGCGCGCGACACTCCGAGCGTGGGGCGTTCCACGCGCGACAGATCGCGAGCCGATTCGTCGATCACACGAATGTCATTCGTTGTAAATGGCATTCGAGTTGCCCGTGTGGCACGGGTATTAAAAATCGTGGCAAGGGACTGGGAAAAAACTGGCAAGTGAAATCCTGGATGCCCTTGCCATTGAGGAAAAGGGCGATGAATGCGTTAGTGCACTTTCTGTCGCGCTGCACGAGAAGGAAAAAAATCATTAGGGGAAATATTGTGGTGAAGTAGGCTGGAAAAAGAAGAAAATATAATATTTCCTTCATGTGGGGTTCGTAATAGAAGAGGAGGAAAAATAAAACTCAGTTGTTAATCCAGCGATTTCTATGGTCTTTTCTTTATGTGTTTGCTTATTCTCTTTCAAGAGAACATCACCATTGACAATATGGTGTTGTTTTTTATCTTATAGGCGGACTATAAGAAAGCAGCTTTCTGTTTTAAAAAATAACTTCATAATAAAAGGGCGATATTTTTTCTGACCTGAAACGACCAAGACGATGAGCCTTTTCTATTCCTGATGACTGATTTCCACGCCTAGTTTATCGAAGCCCAGGTGTTGTAGAGGTTCCTCGAATTTCACCCATATTTCTATTTCGGCGTCATTTATTCCGACGAATAAAATATTTGAGCCCCGTGATCGAGCCTCGGAGCCTACACATTGTTTCTTTAAGCCAGAAATTCCATGCAGCAAAGTAGATACTTGATTCCAAATCTTGGTACATGGTCCCCAATTGCATTTCCTAGTTGTGAAACAGTCTGTTCTAGGTTATCAAATTGTTCATCTTTTTTTTTTAATTTCAGTGTGCACACAGAATTGCGTTTTGTCCGGTATGTAGACTTTAAACACTATCGCATACTTTCGTCAAATATTTTTCCCTTACACTCTTGTGTTTGGGGATGATATTTGAGACTCATTTGTGCCCTTTCAATCTAAAGGTTAAAAAACACAGGAACCACAAATCCTGCTTGGTGTTTGCGTCAGGTGGGCTGAACTCAGCATTTTCTTTATTGATTAAAACAATGAGTTTACAAGTACGATAGGTGCATGGGGCTGGAAGAAGTAATCAAACTTCGCCCACAAATGTGCGTCATCACAATATTTTATTTGCTCGCCCTAGGCGTTAACACGTTCGCCAGAGAAAGGGATTGTATCTCAAGTCCTTATCCGTAAACACGCATTGTTCATCGCTGAACTCGAAAACAATTGAACAGTTGGTGTTAGAAGTCCCGATAGACCCCTTGAACTTCTCCGGAGCGATTGATCTAAAAGTCGTGCAGTCATTGGAGGGTGTGGAATGACGTTCATAATTGTAAATGTCATAATACAAGGATGTCCTTACAAAAAGGTCAAAGTCATAAAGAGATGACTGCAGGCGGATTTTGAAAGCGTAATTCTTGAGATGACAGAAAAACTAACCTCCGACTGAGTGGAGTAGTCGTTCTGCTTGTGAGCGTTATGGCGATATGCAAATGTTACTTATAAAAAGAAACAACCACAAATGTTGCTCACTACTTAATAAAAACATTACTGAGCACTTTACTCGCTACTGTGGTTAAACACTCTAGCTAAATTGAAAACTAACGCGCTACTTTAGAAAGGAACGAGTTACTTTCTCGTCGTTCTTTAGAAGGCCTCGTTCCAAAGCAGTAACGACATTTCGAAGTCGCCCATCTTTAATGTTTCTTCGCTTTTAAATAGGTCCCTGAAAATCCCATTATAAATACACCTTTATTGTTTTAAACACTTCAAGAGAGTGTAGTATAAATTTAAAAAAAAAAGTATACCAGGAAAATACCTTCTAAAGGGTGAAAAAGCCTGCCAAAAATCCGCAATAGGCTACAGGATTTAGCTGAGTTTATTTATTCGCCAAGCTCTCTGATCAGACCTGGACCAGTTAACCTTGCGGTGTTCTTCGTGGCTAATGACCCTCAACCACAACAAAACAAAACATATGTCATTTACCAAATGCTCCTCTCAGACTCCAACTTCTTATCTTCTGAATGACAATACTGTCGAACTCACTTCTACCTATCAGTACCTGGATGTCCACTTTCAGTCCGATTTGTCCTGGCACTACCACATTGATCTCACCCTTGCTTCTGCTAACCGTTCTCATGGATTCATAAAGCACAATCTTAAACAAGCACCCGCTCACTTACGTAAACTTGCTTATAGCACTCTAATCCGCCCCAAAATTGAATATGCCTCTGCCATATGGGATCCTGATCAAGCCTACATTATAAGTAACATCGAGTCCCTGCAAAACCGTGCTGCGCGTTTCATTTGCTCTGACTACTCTCCATTTTCCAGTGTCACCGCATTAAAAAATCAAGCAGAGTTGCATGACCTATCACGCCGCCGTAAACATGCCCGTCTGTCATTATTTCACAAGCTATATCACCATGCATCACTTCACGACTGATTTTTTTAAAACACCATCCATTATTTTTCCAGGTCGCGATCATTCATTCAAAGTAGCGCGCATCCCATGCCACTCATCTAGTTACGCACGATCATTCATACCACGGACCATAATCGACTGGAACAAACTACCGGCTCACATTGTAACTGAACTAGATACGTCTAACTTTCAAGAGCTCGTACGTAGTTATACTAATACTTAAGGTTCTTTTTTATTCCGTGTTCTCATATTGTCCTTTGTAAGATTTTTGTCTTTATCTGTGTACTATATATTTGCTTGCCCCCCCCCCCCCCCCCCCCCCTATGTAATACCCTATTTTGAATAAAATTTTTGAATTTATTTTGAATAAATAAATAACTAAATTTACATTCTTTGAGTTGGTACACATGCTTCACTTTCTGCCAAATATTCGGCTGAGAAAATAGTTGGCGACGAATGAACTATCTGGTTAATCTTTAGGTTAATGAAATATTTTACCAGCTTATTTCATCATCGACGTTGAATTAAATTAAAAATGGTGTTCGGCTACTAGTGTAAATATCATGACTCTCTTAATATATTTCACTAAGATTTAAGTACCCTAGAAGAACAATAATTACATAAACAAATCATTATTTGTTGGAAACAAAAATGTGACTGATTATTAATCCTTGATTAAAAAGTACAGACACGTGAAACTATTGTTATGTAGTTGATCCAATAAGATAAACGTTTTATGAAAAACCTCTTTTTGTCTCACCAGCATAGATTGCATGCTCACGTTTTATCAACGGTCTTTGAAAATAAACCTCCCACAAGCTTAAAGGGGCGGTGCAACGGTATTCATCTGGAATGTTTTTTTCACTTTATACGAGCCTAATGGCACTAGTGGGACCCAAGTATACTCGCACGAAACGCCACTGACCAAAAAACTCATTTGTTGCGGTGTAGCTTCAAGGTCAAGAGTGAGAGTTTCCTTTCAACCTCTCCTTCGCAAAACTTGATGACGTATCCAGGGGGTCGCAGTATCCCCCAGTGACGATATTTGAATGCGGCTCATAGATTGGACCCGAGCATTGCGTGAGCTCTCGATTTGGCCTCGTTATAATCAATACTCGACGAGCATTCGAGTAGTGGCCCGTGTCATTGCAAGTGTCCAGTCGCTGTAATGACGACACTAGCCGAATCATAACAACGTCTGCAAACTCGGCTCGCGTCCAATGCTTTGCCAAGAGGTGGACACGTTTGCAGAATGTGAACGCTTTTGAGTTTTGACTCCTTCTATGCTGCAGCTCGTTTCGCAAACGTGACCTGCAAACCACGTGACCCTGATCGAGCAGTTGCCCCATCTCTTAAATCTAGGCTCTTTATACCGACGACAGACAAGCTTGAGCGCAAACTCGGTGCCGTGCGCGCTTCTTTGTTTGCTTCGTGATCCGTGTCGGCGTCTGGTCGGTGAGGTCGCTCTTGCGCGAAAGTCTACTGCGCTGAAGCACGGATTCGGTGGATCATCCCCGCTCCACGATGGAGAGTCCCAGCACCGCTGTCACCTCGACGGGGAAGACTGAGGCAATCTCCTTGAATCAAAAGCGTGCCATCTTCGACGGAGTGCGCATAAACGTAAAGAATGTCGTCCGCCGACGGCGCCCTCCGCGGGGCCGTCGCAGCTGTCGACATGGTCCGTACGTAGCAGGATCTTTTTTCGATTGGAGCTTCTCGCAGTTGGCGAGAAGCGGCTGCAATCTAGCAGAGGAAGTGTGTAAGGAAGCTTTGACCGCATTTTGCAGGCGCGATAAAAATGTGCCCGTGACAACCCGTGTTGTCTCTTTTTAATATTATTCTGTATAAGTTCATATATAACGAAGACGCGGATATAGCGAAGCGATTTCTGATTCCCGTTCACTTCGTTGTAACCGAAGAGTAGATCATTAACGTGAGAAATTCGTTCTAAGCGGTATTCACCGCATTCGGCGGGAGTTGGTACCACGGGGTGCCACAGTATTTGGTGCCGCAGTAGACTTCCGGTAGTGTATTTATTTGTTCGTCAGCAACTCACAGTTATCGAGTGAGAAGATTTTCTTGAGGAGACTTACCTGTAATACGTTTGTAAGAACCTGGGCGCATTGTAGAATCTAGTACAAATAACAAAAGGATGTGAGACAAAAGGAAAATAAGAGTAACACCGGAAGCGCACAGGGGTCCGCCGATAGCTGGCGGCAGCGAGGTTGTTTGCGAACAAACATCGGTGAATATTCGCAGAGCGCAAAAAACGTTGCGTCGTTCTTTAAGAATGACAGCCAACGTTTAGATAAGAAAGTCAGCTAACCATTGATTTCCTTCATGAAATTCATAAGATATTCTTTTTGAAGTTATTTCTACCAGCTTCAACTACCTTCGTGTTGTGTTTCAACTTCCCTACCACAAGTGATCGTGGATGGTATACAATGCCGCGTGTAATGTTTATATTATAACATTATACGTACCTATTTTTAACACAAAATTAAAAAAAAAATCGTATTCAATAACTGAATAATACGTAAATGTTCCCGCACTGCCAAACGAGTTCGAGTGACCCCGTCCGCCACGCCAACCACAATGTTGTCCCAGTTCTATCTCACAATGCACAAAACAACGGTGGAACCCACCATTGCGATGTGAAGAGGAATTTTTGTAGAAGCGACCCTTGATTGATCTACCCGAACACCTCTGTTCATGCCTTGCTTCAGACCAACATGTGCGTTTCACATTTTGGGCACTACGTGATCGTAAACACCACATGCCCAACCGGAAATGCCTATAAAAACTGCATCATTTGCCATATTCTCCAGGAGAGCAACTAGGAATGCGGTGGGGCAAGTGGTCAGGGTCCCTGCAAAATATGATAGATGCCTACGAGTTAGTTTTAGGCTAGCCGTTCGGTAACGAACAAGTTTACTGAAGATTGATTCTAGTCAGAAATTACAATTTAAGGTTGAGAATGCCTAATACTAGCGACGATGTCGTGGGCAATCCATCTTTTATTTTTTCCCCTGTCCCCTCCTGCTTTCGAGCCGTCGCGAAAGCAGGACAGGAAAGCAGACGTTTACACACCACCAGCAGCTCTGTCACTGTTAAAGCCACTCCTTTCCTCGGAAAACTTTTATTTCTTAATATATTGATCACCGCTCTAATTACATACCAACATATAATGGGTTCACCGTGATTAACCATGCCACACCTCATTCCAATGGCTAGATAGGTTTCATATACCTACAGGAGCACCGAGAGGGAGCCGTGGACATGCCTGTGTCGGCATGTCCACGGCGCCCTGTGTAGAAATTTCCACACCCCCAGCGGCCGTGTCACAGTTATGGCGCGTTCACACTGGAAGCGGATCCGCAAACGCGAAGCGGATCCGCGCGTTCTCAACCGCAAAGCGGCTAGGATCGAGCGGTTGGAGTGCGTTTTTGCCAACCGCTTCGGGACCGATTTCTCCCAACCGCTTTCACGAACCGCAAAGCGGCAACCAATCAGAACGCGACGCTGACGTGACGTCAGTGACTTTCAAAACAAGATGGCACCTGTCGCTGGTGAGGCGTCCAAGGCGCTGTAGTCCTAGCGTTACAGCAGAGAAATCAACGGAGAAACGTATTGTTCACGTCCGTCACTCGAATCCGCCGCGAAAAAAATTGACGCGTAATCTTAACGGGCTTCGCACCGGTGATTTGGTTCGGGTAAGAGTTTGTTTATTATTGCGGGTGCCATAGCCTGAAGCTCGCTGCCTTGTTAGCCTCTGCCCGTAGAACGTCGGAACCCGCCCCTGATCGACCGAAGTGACAGCTTTTCTGCCCACTAAGATAATCGCGTGAACTATTGAAAGCTTTCGACACCGTGCATGACCACCACGAAGGCCGATAGAGACGTCGTGAGCCTGATTGCGTAGCCAACGCACTACCGCGGAGCGGGCAAGGTACCTGCACTAGCTCGACGTGTAACGTTTACTACTAACAAAAGAAATAAAGGAAACATACTCAAGAAATAAAGTGTACGTACCAGACGATGCAGAGGTAATCCATACGGCGTTTATTTGAGCATAATGTCAAACAAACAGTCGACTGGATCGATGTGCGAGTGATGAGAGGAGAGTCCGCCACCATCGAAGCCACGACCGGATAGCACCGAACACATTCCTTCGCACCACGGTCCGCCAGTGCCGCTCACAACTCCGAAAATGATAGAATGAACAACGAGGGGGGAAGACTGGCCCTCTTTCCCGAAAATAAGGTCAGCTATTCATGCGGGTCCACTTCGAAGGAAAGGTCGGGGGCATCCTGTTTTGAATCAGCAAGGCGCGCCTAGCTGGGCTTTGCTTGTGGGCGAAGTGGAGGTTATCACAGGCGAGTTTTGCGGGTCCATGCCTCTTTTTTCGCTGCCTGAAGTCGGGATGCGTGCGAACATCCCGAAAGAAAATCTTCAGTGCCATAATAGCAAAATGTTGGCTTTGGATCGTAGATTAAAGTGGATTTTGGCTTGTAAAACAAGGTTGCCAAACGCAAGTCTCAAAAGACCACGCGTGATCGCCGAGAAACCGCCAACCGCCCCTCGGTGTGTCTGAACGGGGTCGCTCGCGAACCGCAACCGCAACCGCTTCGCGAACGCGGATCCGCTTCCAGTGTGAATGCGCCATTAAAGCTCCTGGACACACTCGCTCGCACAGTCTTCAGCAGCAAATATAATCTCACCAAACAGCGTGCGTTATTGGTCGAGAGCTGTGGTGTCAGGCAATCTGTTTGCTCGACTCCAGCAAATTTTGAACCCTGCTTGTGCACACCTTTCTGATCAAAACTGACTTCAGGACCCAGTTAGTTTCAAAGTCGGATTCAAGTAAGAAAACCAACGCCAAAGTCAACTTCGAACCCTGGAATGCATTGAAGTGATTTTTGGCGTTGGTTTCCGATAGGATACGTCATCGGTTTGGTGAGAACGAGAACCAAAATTATTTCATGCTAAAAATTATACTCATCACTGCAACCATTATTATTCTCTGAATGAATCAATTCTGTTTTTATATTCAGGAGAGAACCATGCCGACGACACCCTGCGTTGCCTTCTCAGGTTACGATGTGGAGGCAGCGAAGAGCATGAACATACAGGTTGATACGGTTTGCCTTTCGAAGTGCAAGATGCGGAGTATGGCTTGACTGCGGTCATGGTGGCCTACTGGCTTTTCGGCTGCGCTCATGGCCAGAAAGCATACCATACGAGCTGTCTTCTTGAGAGGCTTTTTCTTATTCTAACCTACTCGCAGCTACGGGCAGTTACATTAAAGGTGAATAATACAATCAAGAAAACATCTGCAGCCTGATTGCTGATCACATAGCGCGATCGTCTAAGTCTGGTGAAACTCCTGCCATGA
The DNA here is from genome assembly GCA_013358835.2 of Ixodes persulcatus. Taxonomy (NCBI): domain Eukaryota; kingdom Metazoa; phylum Arthropoda; class Arachnida; order Ixodida; family Ixodidae; genus Ixodes; species Ixodes persulcatus. The sequence goes on along the minus strand of JABSTQ010011338.1, from coordinate 862,084 downwards.
TTGTGTCGAGTTTCGAAATCTTTAAAGGCTTTGCTGCCTTTCTTTAGATGGCGGCTGCAAGCAGGGTCTCAATCCGTAACCGTAACCGTAACCGAAACCGAAAACCGTTTAAGAACGAAATTTTTTCAGTAACCGTAACCGGAACGAAACCGTTATTTGAAATTCATAAAAACCGTAACCGTAACCGCAACCGTAAATTATTTACCGGTAACCGGTTTTAACCGATGTTAACCGAAAAATAAAAGTATTAGTTTTTCTCAAGTATGACCTCGAGTATGTCGTGGCCATTCAACAGAGTTACTGTCAGCGTGGGGTGCATCTGGTAGTACATTTTCCGTTCAATCTAACTTTAGGGTTAAGAATACTTAGTCGGAATCAGTGGTGGAGCTTATAATAAAAAATCTCTATTTCTAAATCTGCCACACTCCCACATCACTACATGTATTCAGTACGTGCCGCCTTCAGGGTATTAACTAATAAGTTAGAATTCCCAGTTGCCCATCCAACTCGGTTCTATCAAAACCACCGATGTTCCTGACATCCAGTATCCAGTATGAAGAAACGAGGTAAGTTGACCACCATGCAGAGCTGGCGGAAAAGAAAACCTGGAACTCATTTACTCTGAAATGGGTCGCGAGTGACGATTTTGAAACAACACAGAACGAAAAAAAAAAAAGTCAGAGGTTTGACATTGGCGTTTTGTATAATATATAGTCATATCTCGTTAATATGGAGCCCGTTAATATGAATATCCCGCTATATGGGCACCACTTTCGAGGACAAACTGGGAAAATACATGCATTTTTGTCTCGTTATTATAAACAACTCACATTATGGACAATTTTTGTACGGGAACGGAGGTGTTCATATTAACGAGACATCACTGTACATATATACCGGGTGTTCATTTTTAATTCGAACAGATTTATTACAAAAAATCCGTAAAAGATGCACTAGTACGGTTTGTTCAAGTGAGTTATACGGCTAGGGGGACATTATGTGGGTGGCTAATCCTTGCGAGAAGTTGGCTGATTAATTAAAATTCGTTAATTAACTTTTTAATTAATGAAAATAGACATATGGTTTCAATTAGAAACTTGCTCAGCGTCATCGAAAACCCCTAAAGGCCTGTTCACACATGCAGCGGAGCGCTACAAGCATAGCGCTAACCTCGCGCAAAGCGCGTGCTGACCGGAGCGTTCACCAGCTTTGTATCGCACCGCCAAAACTGTTGCTCGTGGCAGGCGATAAGTAGCTGACGGCACGTGAGGAGCGCTACATCAGCGCTTCGCTTCATGTGAGAACCGGCCTTAAAGGACCCATGAAACGATTTTCGGACTTCCGGCCAAATAAGATGGCGTTTGGGTATGCCGCTCAACTCATACAATGTTTCCCGGGTCACGTGAGCATGACGCGCCGCGGGGTACGCGGCTTCCGGTCTTGTCCTCTCCTTAGCACTGTGGACGTTTCTACAACGAGAGCAGACGCTCCCCTCTCTCCCCATTAATAGGCTGCTAAGAGCGGCCATTTTGACGGTGTGAAATGCACGTTGCAAAAGAACCCAGGAAGCTAGCCATCAGCACGCGCTCAGCAGTCGCGCACACAGCTATCGCCGTTGCAGGCAGGCGAACCATGCGCACGAGAAAGAAAACGAACCACGCAGCTAATCACACCGCTCGTCTGGTAGCAGCCAGCCAACGTTGCTAGGCAGCGGAGCAGCGGGGAGGGGATGCTTTGACTTACTCCGGATAGATGGCGCTGCGAAAACTTCGTGTACTGAACAAAAATATAAAACTTTCGATTCATTTGTTTATGTTGGAACGAAATCATTTCTAAATGTTACCATTTAACTGAGAATATACTTGTTCAAAAGCGATCTCAATAACCGCACCCGCCGTGACGTCACAAAGTTAGTTCCTATGGCCGCCGTACGTGAAGTCAAGTCAAGAGATAGTTCCTTTGTGTTTTTGCGGCTACGCAGCGCATTCGCGACATTTCGAGAGAAGTGGTCGTGTTTTATGGCCGCTGTGCTAAAGTAAACAAAAAAAGGGTAATAAGGTGCACGTTCTCTCGATGTTAAAATCGTTGCATGGGCCCTTTAATCTCTTTTCCGTTTTCTAATTACCTTCGCCTCATGTTCCTCTAGATATTTCCTTCGCTGACTGAGCCAGATTCCCAGATATTTGTATTTTCCTAGATGGTATATTACAATGTCTTGTATTCTCAGGGGTTCCCTCGTTTTGTCGTTAAACATCAAGTGGCCATTCTTCTAAGTGGCCATTCATGCCTCAAATGAAAATTATTTCCTGATTAAGGCCAATTTCTCCGATGCACTTAATTATACATGAAAAACGTCCTGTATTTTCCTCCTTTGAATCGTTTCCGGTTTTCAGGAAAGCAAACCCCAGAAGAGTGTTCAGACCTATTACCCTACCTTTCAGCCATAAGTGTTCTCTGCAGCTTTTCCTCTCTACTTCCCAGTCTTGTCTGCTAACATGCCTAAACCTCCGCCTTTGTGTTCACCTCCCCTCCTGTTGCATCCCATCCAGAAGTAGCCTGGTTTGTACCATGGTTCCTCCTCATTCCTAAGACCCGAGAGGGATGTCATGTTATCATACGCATTAAGCAGCGCTCGGAGCGCGCTGGTGAAGAGTAAAAATATGATGGCAAACGTGAAATGCCACAACGCGATTATGGCTGCAGGGCTGTTAGATGGAAAGCACGATTAACTGCTTCCTGCTAAAAGAAAAATGCTTCCGCAATGTCTGGGTGCAACGCAAAAGGCGTGGAATCAAAATTGTTGTGCGATCGAGCGGCTTGAGGAGGACGTTGATGAATGTCGAAGACTCATTCGGGTTAGCCGATCCCGATGCCGCCGCCAACATTCCGCTCAGAAAAATCCGCAAAGTTGCCAGATATGCAAATAAAGTACCGGAAATTGCAAATAAGTCCCACCCCAAGTCGAGGAGCGTTTCTCGCTCTCCGACTTGCTTCCTCATCCCCCTGAGATGTTTACGTCACCGCGGCGCTACGCAAAAGCGTGACGTTATCCCTCGCGCCATGCTGTCGATGACTGGGTTGAGAGCGCCTACCCACAAATAGACGCCGCCTCCTTCTTCTCTTTTTCCGATTACGCCCTCTCAGCACGAATGGGACGGCCGGAGAAGCGTTCGCGCGCATCGGGATCTCGGAGGCTATGCTTTGTCCCTGAATCCTGGTCACGTCATCATGGCGCCGCAGTTGGAAGGATATCTGACGCTAAGTCCGGTCTACGTCGCCGTCTTGCACAGACAACAAAGTTTCCTATTGGTTTTCTTTAGCTAGGTATTTGAAAAATTGACGCGGAAGGTCCCCGGGAAACCGAAATACTTTTTTAGGCTAATAGATGAATTCGGATGATCAAATAACTTTACGTGGTTACGTAATATAAAAACAAGGTTTTAAATAAATATATAGATTCGAATTTTCGGACATTTTACGACCTCTTTAGGTAAAACCCGTTGACATCCTTTTTCACCGCTTAGCTTCACAAATAGGCAAAGCCTAAACCATGTTTGAGAACAAAAGATGCTTTGGAAGCTTAGACTTCTCAGGGCTTTTTTTTTTTTATGTGTCCAGACAAAACTCGGTGTCTGCCATGTTAGTGAGACATAACATAGAGCGTCTGAAATATCAGGGAGCGGCGTTTGTCTCTTGTTTGTCTAGTCAGGCAAAGCCCAGGCGGCAACTGTTGTCTAAAGCAGATGGTGTTTTCGAGGGAACCAGTTTGTGCAAAAAGAGTTCCGTCACTGATTTGTATGCTTTTCTACAGGACCCGAAGAAAAAAACGTAATTAAATTTACTAACTTAGAAAATAAATATTATAAGTAATTCGAAAGAGTGCTTAAGTAGGCGGGCGAGAGGCGCGTATAGTTCCAGGAATGCAGAGCCGGGAAAGCTCGATGCAGCTTGCTAGTGCAGACGAATTTTGGGCAGTGTATGGAGAAAGTTTATAAACTACTTTTATGGAACTAGGTCTAGGACGTTTTGGTTTTCCTTTATTTTCGCTTAGCTGAATCTCCCTCAGCAAAACCTCTATGTGCCGCTCCTTGTGTACGCAAAAGGTATTCATTTTAATCACATTTCCCGCCTCTTCCTTTTTTGTTTTTTTCTGGGAGCAAAATTACATTGTTGTAATCGAAGTGGGGATGCATTTCCGACGCGTCATTTAGTGATCGTATAGGCTCGAACAAGCTTAGGTATAAAACGGTCCCCAAAAACTGTATATTGTGACCAACTCTGAGCTGAGGTTGAAGCGATCTGGTTCATTTGTGTTGCTTGCGAACGTTCTTTGGGCTTACTTCTAGAGATTAACCAAGGCTTGGTCACGAATCGCAGCTCGTGCTAGTGTGTGCATCGTCCCCTGACGTTGAACAAAAGTCTCCTAAACTCCCGGACAACTTTCTGGGGCGTTTCAAAAGGGAAGAGTGAGCGTGAACAGCTTCTATAGGCAAGTAGTGTCAAAGAATACTCTGAATTCTATTAAGTGACTCTAGGCAATACGAAGCCATTTGATGTGTTTGTCTTGCAAATAGCCTTAAATACTTAAAAGCACGAGGCCCGCGCGTTGTACAGCTCTTGGAAGCAAATGACGACGCAGCACTCGCTTGTGTCGGTACTTGAAAAAAGTACTCGTTGTCGGTACTTGAAAGAAGCGCTAACCGTAAATTTTATCAAGAGATCAGGGCGCTCAAAATGAGCAAGCGCACGTGTGACCATAGCTTGACTGCACAGACACAAAAAGGCTTGTGAATATTGCTCCGACATAGCAGCATTATATTATGGTGGACATTACTCGGGGACAACTTTTTCTGGCATATTAGAAGAAGCGAAGACCGGGAGTGCACAGCTTTGATGGGCGCTTTAAATGCCCGAGCGCATGGGTATAGGCCCTTTCCTTAGTAAACGCCACCAGAAAGAGCTCTGGGCTTTGTCGTCGTGCCTCCGTTTCATAAAAAGAGTGAGCAAAGCCGATGCTTGAAGCGTCGATGAATCATTTGATCTCCAATTCTCAATGCGAAAGGCAAAAAAAAAAAAAAAAAAACACACAAAAAAACAAGAAGCGCGAGGTTTGTTCAAATTTTGTTTATTATTTTGGTAATCCAGCTTGTCCACTCCATGACGTTAAATCGTACAGCCGAAAGCCCTCACTAATTCTCCACCTTTGTTGCCCGTGTAGCGTTTACGCTTTCTAGCACTCGAAATATATGCCAGCTCAGCAGGTTCGCAAAGACGGAGCGACCGGACATTGCTCGGGACGCAGACAGCAATTTATGTATGTAAACAGTAAAAGGGTCTATGCCCATAGCTTTGGTTTCATTGCCAGTAAAAGTTGTCACGTGGTAGAGTAGAGATTGGAAGCTAACAATTGCACGAGCGAGAACGGTCCCGCTATTGAAGCCTACAGAACTGACCATAATATGTATCCAAGAAGCAGTACTACCTTACGCTCCTACTCTCTAAGAAAAAGGGGAGCGGTATTTAGTCTCTCCGGGGACCAAATGCGCTGCCACCACTATTAGGGGGGACTAACGGGGAGGGGAATAACCTTCGCGCCCCTCCCGTTAGTCCCTCAGAGTTGAACCCCAAGGACCCTTGCACCCTTGCATTTAGGCCACTGTGACTAAATGTCGCGATTGTGGAACACAAAGTCGTAGCGAGCTTCTTCGGAGCGCGTGCGAGCAACACCGTGCCAGCCGATTGAACGGCCGCACTGATGACGTCGCGCCCGTAGGCGGGCTGTAATTACTCCGAACTTTATCGTTGCTAAACACGTCGTTTTTGTTAAGTTATCGGTGACGACAAAGGGACGTTTCACAACTTGGGGAAGGATTTATTTGAGGTAGAAATCTTCGCTTCGAAATCAAGGCGAAGATTGGACTTTTCAATATTGTGAAGCCGTGCGCGGTGTACGCGGGTTTAGAACTTATCTTCCGCCACCGTCAACAACGCTACCGGGGCCACTGACGCCGGAATTGTATGAGAGATTTGGGAAGGGGGTGGGGGGTGACGGCGAATGTCGAGAAAGGACCAGGGAGAAGAAAAAATAAGTACGACCACCCACAAAAAAAAAAAAAAAAAAAAAAGATGAAATAGAGGTGAAGGGGAAGCGCCATTGAAATTGTTCGAGAGAGAAAGGAAGAAGGAGGGCACCGGGTTTGGGGGGGGGGGGGGGGGGGGCGATGGGAGTGAAGAAGGAAGGATTCGGAGGAGGGGAATTTCCCTTCCCCTGAATGTTTTGGTTTGTAATAATGACTAGGGCATTTATGCTAATAAAATTAAACGGGAAGCTTCATGTTCAGAAAAATTCAAGATAGACAAGCGGCCTTATACCCTAGTTACACGGGCGCTCTCAACTTCATCTCAACAACAACACCTTTATTCGAATATATATAGGTTTACACAGGACGGAGAAAACGAAATGAGCGTGAGCAGCACCCAGTTTCATCCTCTTATCCGTCATTTTTGCAATAGAATCCCCAACCCGAATCATTTTTCTAACTGCTTTGCTACCGTCAGAAATAACTGTTTGCTTTAGAAGAGGTGGCAGATCGCCAAACGCTTTTCACTTTTTGACCGTACTACACTTCAGAAGTACTTTTATACCCCTGTCAGACGGGCTAATTAAGGGCACTTCAACGCAGTGCACTTCGCCTTTAGTGTGATTTGTGTAGTGTGCCACACCGCTTCTTCTTGAAGAGCACACTCGGCTTCAAGTGAGTTCGCTTTCTCCTCTTTATCTTCTTCTTTACCTTGACTTGTGAGCTCGATCGGAATCATCCAATTGGCGTAAATATTTTCAATTCAGGTAACGTTGTCTTGTAACGTGTCTTTATTAAAGACTAAATATTGCTGTGACATTTGCGCCTTTACTTTAACTTGTTAGATGTCTAATAGTAATTTACCCATCGTTATTGTCATAATTTCCGAGTGACCCTAATTTATTCCGTGTGGCACAGAAACGAGGTGACATTCAGTGAGCTGAAGTGCACATAGTTGAAGTGCACAAAAGTACGTCGTCTGACAGCGGTATAGGATCACTACCTTAGACAAAATTATAAAAGCTATTCTTAAAACCAACCCATTTGACAATGATGCGATGTAATATTGTAAAATTGTAAAATCGAACAAATATAAGAATCAATTTCTCCAGGATCAATAAATCATTTTAGTAAGATGGCTATATTTATGTACCTGCCATTAGGTTAAATAATATCTAGAAACAGAGGAGGTTGATACGGTAGCAGGCATTTTATACCATGCTGAGCTTCAAACGACCTTCACGCCATTGGTTTGCAAAGGCTATATGTGGCGAACACTAGGGTTTTTTACGCGTGCGGGAATGTAACCTTTGAAACGTGTCACTCTCTGTTAGCGTAACATTAATTTGAGTGAATGAAGTGCTTCGACACGCTAAGTCTATATATTGCTTTCGAGCTGAACACGAGTGGCAACAGGGCATCCTGCGTCACGTGCAAGTGCGAAATTCCATTACGGACTTCACCCTCAAAGAGTGCGCCTTTGGAACCACGCGAGATAGAACGAAGCTCGTCACGCTACTGAAGCTGAGCAGTTCCTCGGCCCACAGGCAGACGTCTCGCCAGGCCAGGGACTCTGCTTCGGACGCTGGATGGTTGAAGCACTCGTGGTACGTCCGGCGGAGGTGTCTGACCACGTCGCTCAGGAAGATGACGTTCGTCCATGGGCGGAACTTGGACAGGTCGTCCCTGTGAACAAATCCACACCAAACACAATCACTCTTTCATGAAAAACATTGACGTTAATAGTTTAGATTTCAAATCGCTGTACACAGTTTTTGTATGCTACGTATTGCTTTATGTAAAGCGCTGAGAAATATTTTGTATATTACGCTACTTACGATTTTTTTTATGCATCTCTGTCAACATCTGGCAAGTACTCGGGGTTCCGGATCTCATCGTGCCAACAAATATTTTTTTTTTTTTTTTTTGTGAGTAGCTTTGGTATTTGAAATGAGCAGATTCAATATAAAAGAAATGCTTAAATTTTATATATAGTCATCGGCATGCCATGGAGGTTTAGCAGTCAACAATACACGATACGGATATGATACACGCACAAAGACGCCGGTGGAGTTTCGGGCATTGTTATCGGACATATCACAACGATTTACTCAAACTCTCCAATGAGAATGGAAGGGCGTCTTTTTCGGATGCCCGGCCTGAAGCACGCGCTCGTTGCCTTCCGCCGTGCTTTAGCTGTGCGTGCATGCTCGAAGCTCGAAAGACGCCGAAGCATTATCAAAGATAGGAAGCTTGCGCTGGAAGCGGGACAACTGAAAACCTCCCTGCCGTTTTTAACCTGTCAGTGACTATAGCAGAAAGAAGCATAATCAGTACTAAACTATTAAGGTGATCTAGTTCGATAAGCATTATGACTCACGAACAATAAATAGCGGGAAGAACATATGTGGACAAGGACACGGAGATGGGACAAGTTCTCCCGTTTCTGTGTTACGTGCTTCTTGTCTGTCTTACGCGCAATTTATGTTACATTATCGGTAGATGCAAGATTGTTCAATATACCTGTAGCAATTCAGGTCAAGTTACCAAGGAAGATGTTTTTTTTTTTCATTTTTCGAAAGGCAGCAAAATCCTCGTGGCTGCATCTTTAACAAGATGACGTTTGGCTGGCAAACATTCTGCCTCCGTTCCTTGACGAAGATGAACGTAAAATAACGTTATACTGGTCGTTTCTATCCTTACACTTGTTAAACGTATACTTTATATTAACTAAATATTCAAGTTTTGGGCAAAGTTCGTATGCAGCCAAGTAGCTTTTACTAAATTTGATTGAACAAAATATCAGCGACCTTTACCTCGGAAGTCCAATAATGTATGAATCGATGGTTTTAAATTTGTTTAAGAGGCATTAAATGCCCTTTGACGTTATGATATCAACTCGTGGTTTAACGTGACACTGCGATGCAGCTTAACATGACGTAACGTCACGTCAGATCCCGTCACGTGCAATGGGGTTAGTGTGAACAAACGGACAGAAAAAAAATATTTCGAACAGGGGTTTGCATTATAAAGCATTCCAGCTGTAAAAAAACGGTACGACCTTATGATTGATATCTGCATGTTTTGATATACCCACGAATAGCTTTTCTTTATTCTATATTTGTTTATAATCATTTGCCAAGTAAGGCGGAAAATTGGTAACGATCTTCAAGGAAGCGAACATTGTTTACTGCGGTGCTTACACTGAAAAAAGAAAGTAATATCCCTTTAGGGAATGTCCCATATATACGCAACCGTATGTTCATCCGAGTGTCGGCAGAAATAGCATCGCACGATTAAACACCAATCAGCTTGGGTAAATGAGCCTGTTGGTGAGTAGGATGCGAAAATGAAAGAAGAACATTCGTATACGAATTCGTTGTTTCTGGTATATCCACTCACCGCACAAGGTCATATATCTTGAAAAAGCTTTCCCCTTCTGAGCACCTGTTAGAATCCGCCACCCGGTGGAGATCGGAGTAGAGCGGTTCGGCATCTGTTAGCGAGGACGATGTCAGTTTGAAAGGACATCAATGCAGCGTTTATTTTTGTCGTCTTTGCTCCACTATTGAGGATCGTGTGTTGCATAAAAAAAAAGCTTCGCCAGTGATTTCACCTCTTCTGCGCCGTTTTATTTATATTTTGTTTCTTTGTTTTAAGACACGATACGAAGGTATTTCAAGGGGTCCACCTTTTCTTTTTTTTTGGGGGGGAGGGGGGGGGGGAGGGCGTTTCAGGGGAATTAGACACTCGTACCCCTGCTAAAAATAAAATGCATTTACACGACTAAGTTACCATCATACCATACAAAGGATCGGTATGACATGTTATACCCATTTTCTCGATGAAGAACACGCAGCTCAATTCGATGTTTGGCCCTGATTATCTGCCATACCTTTACCATGAGATCGCACGCCAATTCAAATATTTTTCTTCCACCGCTGCTTGATTTTTTTTTTAATTTTCGATAACTTAATAAAATAGATGCGCGCGACACTTGGAATACCTTGTGTGTTCATCTGCATACTGGGTGGTTAAGATAAAGGAAATTATCGTGAACCACTTCACATTGGGATGTTCGTTGACAGGGCTACGTAATTTTCAGACGATTCGTCATACGGGTGTTTTATATTGTATTATGGGACATAGAGGGTCGTATGTGTATATAGATTTTCTTCAGTAGGGATGTAACGCGCTTTTGCTGCTGATATTGACCTTCAGTGCCAAAAGCAGTATTTGGGAAACGTGCCTTTCTTCGAGGGCTTCTTTCTGTGGTCCGCTAATTCTCTCGCGGTCACAGCAGGGGAAGACAACGCATGGTCACAACTACTGCAAAACACGGGGTAATTTAAAGTTCGCACTCTTTGATTTGGAACATTATACCACATGAGCTTTCAAAGAAATCAGTCACCTCAAAGCTAGTGTAACACATAGCATTGATCCGCTCTCCACCACAGTGTGCGAGAAAATAGAGAGTTTTAGAATAGGGAGCCCCAGAGCTGTGGGTGCCCCAAACAGCTTGGGGCGTCCCAGTGCGCATGCGCAGAACTTCTGCGCATGGGCACTGGGACGCCCCAAGCTGCTTGCGGCACCCAAAGCTCTGGGGCCCCCTATTCTAAAACTCGCTAATGAAATATCTCGACGAAACGTCTTTCGTCATTTGTAAGTATTTAAACAAAACAGTCGCACGGCGCATTCGTGTGCAGTGTTAATACGTTTCGCAGGAGCATTTTGTGAGTCTCCGTAGTGGCGAGCGCTCACTAACTGGAGCTAGGTCTAGCCGATACGACCTAGATAACAAGGCCTGGGGGCCTCCGTTCCTTAGGCGCCCACAGACGTTATCACTAGGGGATCCATGCGGCGCCGCCATTTTGGCTCGTATGCAGAGCAGACGCAACTGCCGATCGTCATGATTGACCCCGTAAGTGACTATGTCACAACATGGCGTCTGGGTCCAAACAAACCGTTGCTAGGGACGTTGCTATGAATTAATGCATGAAGACTCACATGAGGCTAGATTTTTGCTTACAAGTAAGTAAATAATTTGTTTGTAAGCAACCTAACTTTTCTATATCTAATTATGAAGATGTTCTTGTCGTCTCACTGTCGTATTACATCAATGAAAGCCATTTCTGAAGTACTACACTCCGCTTTGCTTTGGCAGCAGACGACACGATAGATTTGCTGGACTTGTTGCAGCGGGCGTCTTCATTGAATTCCGTCGGTAATCGAGCGACAAAAACAAGTGCATCGCCATGGCCGTAGAGGCCTCTGCAATGTGCGTTTTTTTCTTAGAAGAACCCAGCTTAGTTCAGAGGGGTAAAAATGCCGTAAAATCAAACCACGTCATGCAGATCAGTTACGACGACGACCTGAAGTGCATTACCGGCGTAGTGCAGGCCAGCATAAGAAACGAATCGTACGCCGTCGAGGTAAGTCGTTTATTATTATTATTATTGAGGTTGTCAGGTTATTAAAGGATTGCATGTCTAACGTGATTTCGCAGTAACCATCGCAGCGATGGTTACAACCAGGTACGAAGCAGCCTCGCGTAGCGCGAGTCCGCAAACAAAATTTGGGATCTCTACCGATCGCCTGAAGTGCTTTTCTCATGGGTGCAATGCGATCTTTTAGCAGACGATCATCTCGATTTACGCGCGGAGTTTCAATAAACCATATTTTGCATCGCACCCCCCTTTGAATTCTTATAAGTGTCTGAAACTCATTATATTTGAAACAAATGCAATATCAGAATATCGTCTTTATTCACACGATTCAAACGACGGCGCCGGCTTGGCCGGCCGGCGTGTGGCAGACGGCATACTTCTTGCATTCGTCGTCTCTGGCAGGCATCTTGAGGACCGGAAGTTGCAGTCGTAAATATTTTAGAATTAAGCGATTACCGGCACACTTCTTTCGAAACATATATGACATTCAAGCTTTCTATATCTGCGATTTTTAGAAGTTTAAATCCTACTCCTGATTTTTGAACGGTCGGATTTTTGTAGCGAAACCTAGCCACATGTATTTGTCCATAACAACGACCCTAGCAACGGTTTGTTTGGACCGATGACGTCACACTTACGGAGTCAATTCAAAGGTGTGACTTCCTCAGCATTAGATTTAGGTGTTCGGAAACTCACGCAATATTGCTTTGCTCTGTCGCGAACTGTTTAAACATTTGTGGAGGGCGGAAAAGCGTTTCCTGTGATTTCAGATAAAGCTTCAGATAACTGGCAACCATGATTTTAAGACACAATATGGCCGAGTGTCGTTACTCTGAAGCGTAGCTTATTTAGTGGCACTAGTTCAACGAATCAGACTCACGTATTTTTGCTCCAGCTGCAAACCTCTAGTTTGGGCAGGTCGTCCAGGATAGAGCCGTGCGTGCGTCCAATCGACATCTTTTTGGGTACCGATTAAAAAATCGATTAACCGGTTAAAAAAAATTGATCGCGATTAAGCCTTATCGATTAATCGAAGGTTAATCGATCAATTGCCCAGCCCTAGTCACAACTACTGCAAAACACTGGGTATTTAAAGTTCGCAGTCTTCGATTTGGAACATTATACCACATGAGCTTTCAAAGAAAATCAGTCACCTCAAAGCTAGTGTAACACATAGCATAGATCCGCTCTCCACCACAGTGTGCGAGAAAAATAGAGAGTTTTAGAATAGGGGGCCCCAGAACTGTGGGTGCCCCAAACAGCTTGGGGCGTCCCAGTGCGCATGCGCAGAACTTCTGCGCATGGGCACTGGGACGCCCCAAGCTGCTTGCGGCACCCAAAGCTCTGGGGCCCCGTATTCTAAAACTCTCTAATGAAATATCTCGACGAAACGTCTTTCGTCATTTGTAAGTATATAAACAAAACAGTCGCACGGCGCATTCGTGTGCAGTGTAATACGTTTCGCAGGAGCATTTTGTGACTCTCCGTAGTGGCGAGCGCTCACTAACTGGAGCTAGGTCTAGCCGATACGACCTAGATAACAAGGCCTGGGGCCTCCGTTCCTTAGGCGCCCAATAGACGTTATCCACTAGGGGATCCATGCGGCACCGCCTAGCTCGCGTCAGCGTCACCGCAAGCGCGTCTTGCAGAGCCTCACAACGAGTCGCAGCGTTAAACGCACGCGTCTGCCGCGTTGCGGCGTACTTTTTTCATACTTTAGCCCGGCGACCCACTTACGATGACGTCATGAGCAGGCCTTGTGTTCTAGGTGGCATTGAGTCTAGCACGCGTGGACTGTAAGTTTCGCTAGGTTGGAGGGTTTTTCTGTTTTTTTTTTTTTTTTTTTGCTATTGACTGGTACGCTAAGGCTGTGGATGTAGTAATGCGATCTGCAAGTGCTAAATCTGCAACGCTAAATGTTAAAAAAGCCTCACTTTGACGTGTATTCCTCCTTGTCCTATGCTTCCCTATTAAACGCGCTCAGATATTTTTTTGCAGAACGTGTGCCATCCGAGGGAGCGACAAATAAACAGCTAATCTCTCTCTCTCTCTCTCTCAAAAAAAAAAAAAAAACAATTTCGGACTTTGTTAGCTCGTCTTACTAGAGTGGCAAACAACAACGACCGACAGAAACCAACCTTAAGCACATGCAGCATGCATGCAAATGTATATTTGCAGATTTCCAATATCTCGGTATTCGTAAAATAAGCACGAGTGATTGCATGCCTGACGAAGATCCCTTCTCGTCTATGCCGCACGTTCTTCAGGTTAGTTGCTCGGTGTCGGATGTCGCTTTTCTAATCCTGCGCTTGAGTTGTCACGCTCTATTGTCGACCAGCGTGGCACCAAAAGGCCAGCATACCTGCAAACAAATCAGTTGGCCTTGCTCAATGACAGCCTCAAGAAAAATCCCTGTCATAGCTAAGGCGATCGAGCAATCCGGCATAGCCTCCTCTGGGCTTTTCGCTGAAAGTGTACCGTCTTATTTAGTTTCGATTAGGACGACCCTCAAACAGTTTGCTGATCGCTGCGGCTATATCTGACCTGGCGGGTATTACAACCGCAAAGAAATTTTGAAATCACATTACCAGCTCCGTAGAGAAAAAAAAATGGCGGTCGTTCTGTGCAGTTGGTTCCGCGTAGCCAGCAGACGATATCCTCTTCTGACGCTTTCATTCTTTCTCGCTTAACACGAACTTCCTTATGATAAAATATGCGTGTAGCTCGTTGACTTTTCGAATGGGGTTCATTTCAGTCACGTTTCAGGCCTGTTCACCAATTTTGCGCGCTCAAAATTGGACTTTAATAATCGAAGCGAGCGCGTAATTACGGCAGGAGTCTGCCTGGAACGCAAGGCACATTTAGTTATTTGTCCCGATGCACACGGTCATGTGACCACAAAATCTCTTTTGTGGGTGATTTCACCGCCCACAGAAATGCCCGCCTTGAGCAGCAAGCAGACACTAGTGATGTCTGCTTGGTCTTAGAGAAACGTTTACCTATCACTGGAATTTAAGAGGGAAATACACGGGGAAGTTCTACCGGGTGTGAGGCACATCCTGGACATGGAGAAATCCACTATGCTGGACTCGATGCCGTGTAGCTCGACGAACACGCTGTTCCTCATGATGCAGTACTGGACTCTTTGGTCGTTGCTCGGTTTGACCAGGATGTGGCCAGAGGTCAGCCCTCGGTGCTCGAACTGGAAGGCGGTTTCGCCCACGGCCAGCGTCATGGCGACTTGCTCGATCACAGATCGAAGTTGAAGAGTACTGTCGAACTGAAATGGCGGAACCTCTGGAGATTTTATTACATCTCGTTAAGAAGCGTCTAAAACAATCACTATCATGTATCTACCACCCGACTGGGGAAAAATGAGAAAAACATTTACAGTGGTAGAAAAAAATAATTGTCTATCCGTTTTTTTTTCTACGCTTTCAAAGTCCTCTTTTCTTTCTGCCCGTCTCCGGTTAAATACATAATGGTATGCTTCGACCATATAACCTGCGCTCTGACTGTATTTTCGTTAAAACGAATGGTATTCTAACAAAATGAAAGCCGTTTACAACTTTCTGTAACGCCGAATTAGAGCGCAGCTCTTGAGGAGGAGGAGCAAAGGGTACTGAGGGGAGGGTATACCCCTCCTCCCTCCTCCTCACCTCCTTATCCTGCCTGCTACTCCTCCCTCCGAGCGGCGTCGGCGTAACCCTGAGGTCACGTGACCCTCGTGACCTCACGGGGTCACGTGACGTCACCGGGTCACATGACCTCAGGGGGTCACGTGACTTTAGAGAGATCACGTGACCCCCCTCAGGACCCCCTCAGGAGGTCCTAAGGTCACGTCAGGACCCCCCTGAGGTCCTCAGGGGGGTCCTGAGAACCTTCTGCGGGGGTCACGTGACCCCCTGAGGGGTGGGAACCCCGACCCCCCTCAGGGGGGTCACGTGAGCCCCTCAGCGGGGTCACGTGACCCCCGTGACGTCACGTCATCCCGGGTGACCCCGCGGACGCTTCTGCACCGTGCCGAAACGTCCGCGCGGGGTCAAGTCCCCATGCCGAAACGTCGCCGCGGTTATGCCGACGGCGACGCCGTTCAAGCCGGAAACGGGCGCCTAAGAGCTGCGCTCTAGAAAATGAAAGCCATTTACAACTTCCTGTAACACCGAATTAGAGCGCAGCACTGGAGAAGAAGGAGGGTAGGGTACTGAGGGGAGGGTATACCCCTCCTCCCTCCTCCTCACCTCTTCATCCTGCCAGCTACTCCTCCCTCCGAACTGCGTCGCCGTCGCCGTCACCGTGAGGTCACGTGACCCTCGTGACCTCACGGGGATCACGTGACGTCACCGGGGTCACGTGACCTCACGGTTACGCCGACGGCGACGGCGACGCCGCTTAAGCCGGAAACGGGTGCCTAAGAGCTGCGCTCTAAAAACGCTGAGCAGAGAAGTAACTAAATTTTACCCCCAAAACAGAAGGACGGTCTAATTGTGCACGCGTGTTTCGTTGTGACGCTCTGTTCGCCAAGCCGGTAAAGAAAAACAAGTGATTTTTAACTTGAATTTACGCCCTAAGTTAAAAAAAAACAAAAAAACTCGAGAACACGAGAACACGGAACTAGGGTTTACCATTTAAATTTGTTGACACATTTGAATCAGTTTATTTTATCGTGCTTAATGTAAGAATGATTTTGAGTACTTAATGCTTCGTCAGTCTAGTTTTTATAATAGAATCTGTGTAACTCTGACGTCATCGGTGTTATACTTCCCAAAATATTTATTTTGCTAAAAAAATCTTTTGAGCAATGAATTATTAAAGAAATGATTCATGTTAATGTTTTCCAATCTAATTTAATTGGGGCATTATCCTCACGCCATCTGAGAATTGTGTTCCTACTACGTAACGAAATGCACATAGCCCATGTGAAAATGGTGGCATCAGGTTCATATATCACAATATAGCTGTCATCCCTCAAACCTACCTCTGCCTTGGCGAGCGGCTGTCCAGCAAATGACATGTACATTACAAAATAGGGCCGGTACACATCTCTGATATCTGAAAGAGTATCAAGATGTATTCCCTTTTATTCAAACTTCACTCGTGAATGAGGTGGCTCTAAAAAGGTTTCTGAGACGGTCTATTTATGATCATAATACATTCTACTGCGTCAAAGATTATTAAAAAAAAAGCAAGATTAGATTAATACGTGTTTAATTTCTATATATATATACAAAAAAAGTAACCGCGAATCGCGAAACGGCCGTTTTTTTTTTGTTTTTTTTTTTGCGTTCCGGCGCAGAATCCAGAGGTCGCTATTGGACGTGCGACAGCCAATAGTGAGTGATCGCTTCCCGCGCGCGAATTGCACATATTTGAAATTCAGTAGGCCGTTGGTCGGCCCACCTGCCGCGCGGGAAGCGTTCACTCGCGATTGGTTGTTGCACGTCGGACGGCTGACTCTGGTTTCTGCGACGAATCGCATAAAATGGAGCCTGCCGTTTGCTTTGATCCCGATTTTACGAAAAAAATCGAATGCGTATCAATCTAATTTTCTTTTTACAGAATGAGAGCTCGTCGATTCCTTATGAGAACATCCTACCTTCTCCGAAGAGGCAGAAGTTCTTTCTGCTATAATACATCCTGCAGGCGTGGTCAAGAACGCTCGGATACTTGTCCCAGATACAGTAGGTGCTGAAACGTAGGAAAAACGACGTATTATATATTTGCTGGTCTCTGCCTAAATACTTTGGCTCTTAGCGTTAAGCAAAAGACAGTTTGCAAAGAAATTCGAACGCAAGTCACCACGAGATCCGTGCTTCGAATGTTGCATGCCAGCGAGTTCAAGGGAAAAACATGGCACGTGGAATTCGAACCACGGATATCGCGGTTACTGATGTCTGGCACATTGTCTTTTATATGATGTGCAAGCAGTATGACCCCGGCTTTACTGGCTTTTATATATATAAAATTAAATATACGCACTCTCGAAGTTCGGAGAATCCCGTGGTCCGATTCTCGAGACTCCCCCTCAGGTCCTTCAAGAACCTGCATGTCACAAATCGGTTGCACAAGGAAGAAAATGAGACTCGGCGTTACACCAAGTCTTCACAATACTTTATCTTGATAATTAAGATATATGTAGGTGAATTTTAGATTCGAAATATGTATACCTTATCATGACGTAGACGTTCCAAACGCCAAAAGCATCGATTTTTCCTTCGATATTCAAATCTCGTAAGAACTATTTCGCGCCGCGTATGAACAATGCGCAAAACTTGTTTTTTTCTTAAGGTGAAAACGGGTACAGTCTCAAACCTTTGAAACCAAAATTCTTAAAATTAAATGGAATACGGATGTAACTCAGGCTATCGAAATCACCAGGCATTACTTATCTCCTGCCAGTTGCATACGTATAGCCAAGGGCCGCTTAAGAAACCTAGAGTGTGCCGAGTCCCGCGAATCTCATTATCTCTTTGCAGCCAATCAAATTGAAGTATTGAAGTATATTAGCCGATAAGAACGCCAAGGAGCGAATCACAAAGCAAGTCGAGGAAGCATAATAAGCTACGCCCCGTGTTTTGTAGTTAAAGCAAGCAGGTGAACCCATAGTAAGATGAAGCACTATAGTAAGATGAGGCAAATTTTATGTATCACACGGTGTGTTTGTGTGTGTGCGTTTTATGGTTCATATAGTTGTTTAGCCACATCATTTTCCTTAAAGCTAAGCCCAAGCTAGGAACGTCCTGGAGTTGGCGGTGGAGATGGCAAAGTTTCTTTTTTTTTTTTTAATGCGTTAGCATTAGAACTTTTGTTTTGGCGTAAACCCGGGGGTGTCTTTCGTTTGCCATAGCCGGGGAGAGAGGTAGAAGGATGGGGAGAGGGTGACGGTGCGACACTCCCATTGGTCCGAAGCGCTGATGTCAGCACGCGTCAACCTCTCCATCTCTCCCCGGTGCTGACGAACTGACAGACACCGCCGGGTAGTCGTCAAAACGAGCCCTTTCGTTTTCGTCAAAGTCACGCGCACAGCTCGCAGGGAGCCAGAGAGGAGGAGGCGCCGCCCTACACCTCCTAGATAACAAAGCCGTAGTGCTGAATGAGATGGCGTCGTCAGGAAAGGCCAACGCTGTACACAGATTCGAAAACAGTGCTGCGTCAGCGCTCGGCTTCGAGTCAAGTTTAAGCCGAAAGTTGACGCAATCTTCAGGTTCATTCTGTGCCCAGCGTTGGCTTTTTCTGATGACGCCATCTAATTCAGCACTGCAGATTTCCTATCTAGTAGGTGTTGCGCCGCGGCGCGGGGGAATGCGGGCGTGCCCAATTGCCGCCCTTCCGTCACCGGTTGTTCTTCGCTCTGGGTTTCCGTAGTAGCGGTGCGTGGGCTGCAATGTGTGTGTAGTTAAAACGATGAACGCAATTCCCTCCACGAGTGATATAAATGTGGTTCCTTCCACCAGTGGTATGGATGTAGTTCGTTCTTCGAGTGATGTGGATGACCGTATCCAGGGCGTCGACGTACTCTGACAAGCAGAGCACAAAAAAGGGGTAAAATAAATTATAGAAAGATCCATTGGTACATTCGCAGCTAACACTAACTCCGTAACGAGGCCAAAAAGAGGCACCAAGAAATAGAGCAATCAAAAGAGAAAGCCGAAAGAGAAAATTGGAGGCTTTAGCGAATTAGCATTTCCCAAATGGGGACGTGTGTGGCGTCTCCGAGGGTCATGCTAACGCATTCCCTAAGAATCCACCAATGGAACTTTTTGTAATTTTTAATTTAAATAGGCACGTACCTATATCGCTATTTTTTTTTTCAGAATATCTTAGACGTGAGCTTTCGAGAAAAACAAAGACGGTGACTCATCTCCATAAGTTTTCAGTACACAAAGTTCTCTTTTTTGCCGGCTGAGTTAAATGGCTTGGTCACAGATTTTAAATGGCGTTCAAACCAAAGACTGGTAGAAGTTCCGAGAAGCATAGAAAATACACACTTGAGATTGCGAATGATTCTCTGTTCGACCTTAATGCATTCGGCTAACTTCCGTTTGAAATGTCAGTTTTACAGGAGTGTTAGTTGACCTTTAACGTCATCCACCACGTAAGCCGGTCCTCGACATAAGAGTGAAAGAGCGGATAACACTCGATCACACCGAACTTCCGTCAGCTATTGGAGTCAAGTTTACCCTGTGCTATAGCAGCGCGCTCTTTGCCGGCTTAATACTACACGTGGTAAAAGCGCGCCCTAGTGTGTTGACCCGACCTTAGGGGCGACATTAAGGGAATTGGATATGCCCCACTACAACGAACCGATACAGTTCCCTCAACCTAGGGTCAGGTCCGACCCATTTGCCGGCGGCAGACTAACTATGAAGCGGCCTTGCATTACGTTAGCGTGTGTTGCCTTCACTGTCGGTAAACTAGACCAAGAGCACTATAGATCGTTACAGTCTTGAGATGGGGCCGCCTAAAGTGCCTATGAAAGCAAGACCACCTAAAGGACAAGGCCGCGGCGCCTTTCGTGGATCCACGTAGTGGCCCCCACATTGCGTCAGCATCGCTGCCAGCCCGTCTTGAGACGCATAACAAGGAACACGCCGCGAGCACGCGGTGACGCCAGACGCACGCGTCCTGCCGCATGGTGGCGCACTCTCGCCGAGTTTCGGCGTGTTTGCCGCTTGAGGCGGGTCGGAGATCATCGAACGATGACGTCACGAGCTGGCCTCTTCTTCTAGGTGGCATTGATTGAAGTCTGAAATTGTTTTGTCCTATGTCTTGGGAATACAAGCGGCACTGTAGCCAGTTCCAGGTGAAGCGCGAGTATACGATTAACGATTAAGGTGGCTAAGCAAAATGATCATTCGAGGCTAGGGTACAACGCATAACTCACAGGCCAACTTGCACCTCGTTGACTAAATGCTGCAGGTGTCGCACTATGTACTCGATGTGAACGACCTTGAGCACTGCGGTGCCTCGGATGCCGCTGATGCGGAAAACTTCCGAGTGGCAACTCTCCCGCAGTTTCACGCAGCCATCGACTCCTCTGAAGTGGAGGGTAAGAAACAAAGGAATATGGGACATAAAGCTGCCGCGCAATCAATTCACCATTGCCGCAGTTCCACAGCATCATACGGTTACACAGTCAAAGTAGGGCTTAAATAATAAAATATAGATGTTGGCCACATATGTCGTCCTCGCAATTAACAGCTGATCCGTAAGGCTCGAAAACAGATTCTTAATTTGGAAAAAGAAGATATGCAAGCAATTTATATCAAGGGCGATCTAACAAAATGCTGCAAAGCAAACGATTCCCAATGAAACTTTTGCGCTGAAAACGGGCGCCAGAAATGTTTAGATATACATACGTATGTTTGAGACGGTGGCTGGATAAAAGGTGTTATTATTCCAGCAAGTCTCAGCACTATATTAATTCATTGACGGTCGGGCAAACATAATTGAGAAAATATAATGATAAATACACGCATGTAGGCAGACTACAAAACTGAACGCACAGACATTTGACTTGAGTTATGAATAAAGCTTGGGAAAAATAGAAGGAAAGGTGTAAGGGAGAATAGAGGGAACGTAAAAACCGTTTGAAATTAAAATGTGAAAAAATGGCCGATCCTTTTTTTTTCGGTTTTTCATATAAAAGCACTTTTTTTTTAATTGTATTGTTTACATTTACTATGAGTAGCTGGTATTTACTCGGGACCATATGTTCTTGGCTGCCGAGCTTCTGCGACTTGCATTCCCACACCATCAATAACGTATATAACTTTAGAAAGAGTTTTATGCGTAAAGCCAAGGGACTGTCTCGTCCCCTGTGTTCATGTACAAAACTCTTTCTAAAGTTACATCATTACGAACGCGATCACCAACAAGTAAAGTAAGCCTTTGTACTGTTTGGCAGACGATGATTGAGAGCTAGTTTTGAGCTTGCGCAGGCAACAAACAACTCGACAATATTGTTAAGGCGTACCCGACGTTATGAGCCGAGAGGACAGTCAAGTCTAGGCCAAATAGCGCCACGTCACAGGTTTTCGGCTTCTTTCTGCGCAGTTCTCATTAACCGGCTCTTCCAATCAGGCGCGAAGTGCGGCGTAACTGGGCTTTTAGTTTGTGTGGATTCGTTTGTGTCTCTTCAAGGTCTGGACAGCTCTTCGACTTGACGTGGAACAAAGTATACACAAACCCACAGCTTTGACCTCACGCCGCTGCGGAGCGCTACTGTCGTCATGGCGCATGCGTGGATGGTGTTGCACTGCGCGCGCGCAGTGCCTACACCTGATGTGGGTAAACGCGGTTTTGTTTGCGCACAGCGAGTTGGTCTATACTCTATAGTCAGTGCCACTTTCTCGACACCCTCATTGCAGTCACTTACAGTTCGTTGAGCAGGACCCTGAACGTAACGGGGGCTCGGTGCCTGCTCATGCCCAGGAGATCACCGAAAAGCATCTTCGACGACGAGCCCGGTTGAAGCGTGCCGGACTGCAGCGCGTCTTCCACGAGGCTTTCGAGGACATCTTTTGACGGCGTTGGATTGGGTAGTTTGGCGTAGGCGCTCTCGTCCGACGAAAAGCTCCCGTTTATCTTTGACACGACTGCAACGTTAAGAGATGGCGTTTCTCTTTTAATCTCCTTGTATTGGCGATTGGTTTCACTGTGTATTTCATTAACGTGCTTTTGCGCCTATTACTTGGCCCGTTTTAAAAGCTTTGAGATTCCGTGAATTAGCCCAGTAACATTTGGTTCTCCAAGTGGAATGATGCAGTAATAGTTATGGAGTTTTAGTTATGCCCACACAGACGGCAATTACATGCAGTGACCAAGCTATAGAGCTGCAAAAGAAGCAATTTAGGCAAATACAGTTTAAAAAAAAAAGTTATCGATACCTTAGCTAAAGAAAAGACGCCGTTATTGAGGTTCAAGCACCTTATGATTTCAAAAAGACCATCCAAATCTTAGTTTTAGCGCCTATATGTAGAACGGCAGATAAGTGTTAGTAAAAGAAATTTGTCTCTCGCAATTTATTTGTGATACATTACACACAAGACAAATGTGTCTTAGTTCGTGAGAAACAGCAGTTTTCAACCAACTTGTTTGTTACTCGTTTGTATGGACTGGAGTATGTTTGCTTAGCTTCCTTTACGCAATTTGGTATACGGTAGCAGATATAATAATCAGCCAAACCATTACGACCGCCCCAACAGTGTGTGAACGAGTGCACCTAGCTGTCGCACCATCCGCCCTATCTACCACGCGACTATCTCGATGGTAATTAACGGCTGCGGGGATACAAAGAGATTACTTTTTCGACTACGCGTGCATGTATAGAGAAAGGGTGCTAATTTAGGTGATTTTGATAAGGACAAATAGTGACGACCCGACGGCTCAGAACAAGTATCTCGGAAACTACAGAGCCCGACGGGTGTTTGCGAGCTGCCGTCGTTAGTACATATCAAAAGTGAAAGAACGACGGTTAAAATGTTAATAGATGCTGAGGCGTTGCACGTCCCCACATCATCACAGAATGTGGACGTCAGAGGCTTTCCCGCTTGGTGAAGCGAAATAGGCGGCTACCTGCGGCCCAGCTGACATCTAAATACAATGCATGCAGTTCAATGTAGAAGTGTTTCTGAGGATACAGTTCATCCGATTTTGTTGTACATGGGACTCCGCAGCAGGCGCCCCTTGCAACTGTTTTGCATGGTGAATCATCAAATTATTAGGTAGGTGGTCAAAACGGTTTGGCTGATCAGTGTATGTATGGCTGCCTGTAGTTCCATCAACCGCCTTGGGGACGTTGAAGATTCGCTTTAGGCTCTTGGTGATATTATCGCAGATAGAAAAATAGGGGAAAGGGTAAAACTGAAAATAAAGGTTTAATCGGTAAACTTGTGCCAGTAACGCAAAAAATAACTAGCGTTGAGAAAAGAAAAAAAAAAGTAGCAAGCGTCGAAGGTGGCCGCAGCGAGTGTCGAGGTGTCGGAGTGACAGTTGGCTGGCGCGAGTGCGCGTCGGCAAGGCCAAGCTGTGCTCTTTATTATACTATATTCGGTATCTTCAACATTCGGTCTAGGATGTTTTAGCATCGACCACTCGGGAGACTGACTCGGCAAGGTCAAGTCGGCCTCCTTGTCTATTCCACTTGGTAATTCGAACATTCGAATCGGACGTCAAACCATTTGCGGTAAGAGTAAACCCGTATCTTCCAGGAGCACGGTAGCGTTACTTCATGTACTCGGCAATATATTGTTATTTTTATCAGCTCATTCACCTTGCCTCATGAAGCTTTGTTGTCTGCTGTCATAGTTAGACTCTAGAGTTAATACTGCGCTTGCCTCGGGCACAAGCCCGCCACTTTCCAAGGGCGCGAAACACCTAGTGTTGCGTGCGAAATAGGTTAATAAGCACGAACGGATTCAGATCGCTGGTTGGTACATTCTGGCCTCTTTAAAACGACATCCAGATCGTTGTGCTTTTATGAGATCCGAGATTGGTGTCATATGCGCAGTTTACGCACTGCCTTACAAAACAAAACGTACGACGTTCTAGTGGCAGTAGTGGCGCAGTAGAAGCAGCACGTCATAAAACTAGGACTGCCGTAACCGGTAATACCGTCCTAACACCGTCGTAGTAGTCGCTTACAAAAAATTGGTCGCAAACATCCTTTGGACCTCCTCGATCTACCGACAGTGTAACAACCTGCTAGGGACCTGCTATGGGAAGAAAACTTGCGGGACCATATACCTATATTACCTCTGTTTCCTAATGAAGGCAAGTTGTGAATATATAACTGTGGGATTCTGGTACGGGAGCATCTTTACAGACAATAGTTTATAGGCAATTCGTTCAATTTAGTAGTGCCACCTCGGTGGCTTCGAGGCAAAGCGTCGGGCTACGGATCCCCAGGTGGCGGGTTCGAATCCCGGCCGAGGTGCCAGCAATCTCACGAAGGCTTATTGGGGAGAAGGCGCTCTGTAACCGACGTTTTGGTTGCACATCAAATCATCCCTAGGTGTTCTGCATTAATTATCAGTCCTCCGCTTGGCGTGACAACTGCCCGTCGTTTGTATGTCACGCAAAAAACTCCAATTGACTGTCAATTTAATAGTCTGATAGCGAAATACCGACATCTCTTATATGTGGTATATTTCTAAGGTGCCTACGCGCTAAAATAGTTTACAGTAGGGGTATGCGAATAATGCTGGGAATCGAATAGGCTAGCATCATCCCCAGAATTAACACTGTGAAAAATTCCTTACATCCGTTGTTTATGTTCACTCTGAAGGCTATGAAGCACTATTCGCACATCCATAGTTTATGCATTATTGCCTGATATCGTCGGTTTTTACCTGAGTCGTGCATCGCTTCGACGTCAGCGCAGGCACTAAGAGGGTCTCCCCCGTCCCCATATTCAGGATTTAGATTCGACTCAAAGCGTTCTGCGCGCGAAGCCTGGTTACCCGGCATCTCGCAGTAGACGTCATCGCTGAGGCCCTGATTGCCGAAGCTCACGAACTCTGAAGCGTGGGTGGTTTCGAAACGGTCCGCATCATGAGGCTGCATGACATCAGTAAGCTCCCAATGGCTCTCCGTCTTGTATTGGAGTTTAGAGCGGAACCATCTCTGAATCTTCAGTGCAGCGTGGATTTCTTTTTTTGGTACGTTCACGTCAGTACCTGCGCAGCGACGTCAAGTATGCTGGCTATTAAATCTCGCTGATAAGTAACTTTACCTTCGAGCGGAACAATTTACGAAACGTTGATTTTGATTTGAAAAATATTACTTAGGTGTGATTTAAGACTTTTGCCTACTCCACCGCTCACGACATGCAATCAGTAAAAATTCCGCAACTGCTTAGCTTTAGGAATGTAGTGCGGTCAGTGGCGTCACAAGGGGGGGGGGGGGGGGGCGGACCGCCCGGGGTGCAGCGCTCAGGGGGGTGTCGCGGACGGCCACAAGAGCGGGGGGGGGGGGGGGGCGCGGCAGGCCACGCGAGAGCGGGGGGGGGGGGGGGGTGTCGCGGCGGCCTACCGCCCCGGGTGCCGCTGACCCTCGTGACGCCACTGAGTGCGGTCTCCAGTTCTAGTCCATAAACAGCGCGGCATCCACAAGGTTGTGCAGAGCTGAACCATTGATCATCATTAATTTTAAGTTTCATAACCGGCTCTTTTCTGGTGGCCATTAATTACGTTCTAAAGTTTTGTAAATATAGCTTTCAAAAAAGAAGGCTGAGACAGGACAGGTTTATTATAAACAGATGTCTTACGGAACATGCCGGAGGACGAGCTTACTCCCGGTGATCCTTTGATGACATCTTCATCGCTTTTCTCGCTTCCATCGATACATCTTTCCGGAGATCCGTCGGTGTCTCCGAAAAATAGGCAATTCAAGGAAATGGAACATTTGGTGTAAGCATGGAGGACGCTTTGTGGGTATATTGAAGTTATACAGTATTGCGTAACGCGGTCGAGATAGGTTTTCTCACATACAAGACAGAGGAACCATTGAACTTTTTTATACATATGTAGTTCAGATGACAACAAACGTAATGATTGTTATTCATGATTATTGCCAAAGAATAAGAGGAGTTCTTAATCATCAACAAATAAAACATCGTTCGACAGATGTCGTAAAATATCGATCTTTTTTCTTGGCGTCGCGGAAAAATCTCCTATTCTGTGCTACCTTATACAAATCAGATAATTTCTGATTTCACTGGTGGTTGGTTCGCCGAGTATAAAACATGCAGCACTACTTTGCTGGTCATACCTAAACAAATCGTCATACATGCAATATGTCTTTTTGGTAAATCCCTGTGCAATTGTTCGTGTATAGAGACACATACCACGACTCGCGACGAGAACGCCATTAGTTCTCGCTAGGGGCACACGATCGTTTACACGAGCCAATAGGAGCGAGGCGCCTCCCGGTAGAGAGCCCAGTGGCGGCGAAGGCGCTAGTACGATGATCATCAAACTTCGAGATGTACCCAAGTCAATTAAATACGCTAAGTTTGGCGGGCAATGCTTCTACGGCCAAATTAAGCGGAGATAGCTGGCATGATTCACGGAGATGTAATACACCGAACCTCTTAAGCAATAGCGAGTGAACGACTACACAGTGCATACCAAACGTACTATCGCGGACAATATGAGCTGAAACAGTTCTTCGAGCTTTTTTCGCTTACAGCAGCTAGTGATATGAGCTAGAATAAGCAAAGGGCGACTAGGCAGTACAAATCACGCTCTCTCACGTCTACCGTGTGCGCCTCGGGAGTGAAGAGGTGTGGCTCGCGGCGGGTGAGTGGACACATTCAATCACCCCTCCCCCCCCCCCTTGCCGTTCTGCCCCTCCAGTCGCTGACTGCTAGACAGCGTGGTCTGTATACTGCCTGGTCGCCGTTTGCGCAATCTAGCTCATATCACTAGGCACTGTATATGCCTGTTTATGAGAAAGCCGTGCTCCCAACTAGGAATGAAGTAGCAAGTTTAGGTCCCGTATACTTCTCAACAAAATCTTGTGGGGACCGCAGATGCGGAAGAGGACTGCGTCAGGTGTTTCAGCTCGTAATGCCATCGGGTACATGGCGCAATACCGTTAGCGGAAACATGGAATCATCAGATTTCATGTTTCTTCTTTTAAAGAATCAGAAGGCCGTCATCAAAACTATACCTGTATAGTTTGAAGTGGTCGATTGGGGCGCTAACTGGGCTGAAAAAAAACTAAAAAGTGCCAATGTCGTATTTACGCTAATAGCGTATCGATCTGTATGTGGGGAAAAACCGGCAACTTCGCCCGGGGGCGACATGTTCTCTTGGCGCATGGTGCCGCACCAAGTGTTCTGACGCCGCGCGCAGAGCAAGCACCGTCGAGCCAATTTTGTTGCTTTTTCGCTACATGTTGGCTTCCTGAAGACCAATTTTAACATTCCCCATACATCTGCAAACTAGTTACGAATCTTTTAATTTTTTTGTTTTATTAGGGTACTGATTATCACTGTTGTTCAAATGATTAAGGTGCGTGTTACAAGCAAGTATTGAAAACAAAATCAACGGCGTTTTGATGGCTCTGTTTTCTGCTTGACCTCCATGTACTTCCAAGAGATAAACTCTACAGATGTGGAACGCGGGATAATATACTTGTCAATACTTGAAAAAGAAAACCAACAACAGCAGCAAAAACATAAAAAAATGCTCGAGAAACGGCAGCTGTCTGTGCGTTAATTATAAAAATAAACCTGCGTACGTATTTTGCCCTGTTTTCAGATGTCCAGAGTCCGCAAGTGTGGTTAGAGAAGACAATTATAGGTGGTAAGTACAACGTAAAAAAAGCTGTTCAACTGAGTTAGAGGTGGAAGAGTGATGGAATAGTCTGTTTAGCAGAAGGAAAAAAAAAGGAAAACAGCGAAGACTAACGAGATGATAGCGAGAGCGAAAAACATATAAAAATGCAGATGAATGTTTTCTTGAGTAAAACAGCAAGAGGATAAGAGGCAGAACGTGCCCCAGTTTAAGAAATTAAACCCGTGAAAAACTGAGATGGGAACTTACCTGTAGTTGATGAATCAATGCAATTTGGAAGATGCATATCTTTCAAAAAGGGTGGCCGCGACGTTAACCGCCCTGTCAGTTTAGTAATAAAATACAATGTAAAAAAATAAGAAACATTAACAAACGTTAGTTACACAGGAAGTTCTCGAGAAAAGAGAATACCCGTTTTTCGGTTTGGATAAATAAACTATGCATCGCAGAAAACTCCGACATCGTGGGAATGTGACACTAACGCAAGATAAAATGCGAACGTTTGAGAACATGACGTTGCCAACATCAAAATATATTTTTGAAAATCAAAGTTTACTTATGGGCCAAAATCCACTTCAGCTTAATATCGTCAAGGCGATCAATGTCATTGTGGGCACCTGTAACATTATTTATGTAAAAAAAAAAAGAAAACTTGCGTGCAAGAAAGGAAATAATGTCCTTTTTCTTATTGACGTTTATTGACATTGCAGATGAATGTTTTCTTGAGTAAGACAGTAAGAGGGTAAGAGACAGTCTTCTTCTGGTATGAATCCCACAAGCGTCCACAATGTCAAGTACTTTTTGACGATATTAGGCTTATGGACGTCGGCTCATAGAGAACTCTTATTTTTCTTAATTATAGTTTGGTCCAGGTATCCTCATGCTCTCAAAATTTCGCGTTCTATCTGAACCGCTAGCTTCACGTTCTCACAAAGTTTGAGCCTTCTGCGATGTATAATTTATTAACAACGTCCGAAAACCCGCTACTGTTTTCTCAGGAACAATTCCTCTATAAACGTCTAAATTGCTAACACTTCAAATATAATTTTATCGTCGAGCTTTGTGTTCAGTTCGTTTATGATCAAAGTTTATATTAAAAACGCAAGCATATTTTATATAATTTAGAGTTTTCATATAAGCCTATTTCATTAACATCCGCCTTGCAATTGCCTGGAAAACCTCAAACGCGGATATGATGTACGCGCTGTATGCCTCTCCAAACTCAAGTTATAACACCTGCTAATTAATTCAACTTAAACTTCGAGAATTTGCTCACAGAATCAACAATTCCCTTAACATAACACATTTTCAAGTGAAACGCTGCTTTGATGGTGATTATTTAGGAGATAAATTATTTTAACAATAATTGCATGGAGTACAAAACATCCCATTTCACATTTCATGAAAATAATTGAAGACAATTTTTTCTATAATAATCTCAAACAGAAAGACGTATTTTCCTTGAATACACCATTGTCAAACAACGGGTCCTGAACTCTTCAGCTCATGAAAGACATAATGTATCAGTCATGAAACATTAGTACAGCGTCTTTGACGCATCAAGCTTCGCAAGCCATACTAGCTCCAGTGATTGAAAAGGTATGGGCGTGAATTTCAGGTTAATTTATTTTATCCAACACACACAACACCACATCAACTGCAATTGAGGTGAACTTGCTGCTGAGCGTGTATAACTTCTGTCTTATACATTTCGCACCACAAATTCATTTTCCTCGGGGAAAAGAGGTAGGAATGATTATAATTACAAACAAAACCTTAGGATAGGGAAGAAAAGGGAGACAGGACAAAAACTCTAAAAAGAGGGAAAAGGAGGAACTCTAAAAAGTGACTACTAGCATGTGCTATATTACACATTACGTGGAAGTCATGTATCTTTAAGTATCTTTCATCCTAAAGGCTTACCTTGTAAGATTTTATTAGACTGACTTCATCGACTCAAAGTTCGACAAAATTTTCTACTGTTAAGTATACAAATGCTATTACCAACAAAAAAAAAGGAAGAAAAATTCAAATTTTTCTTACAATAGGAGCAATGATTCTGTCTACAAAGGGTGTATTGTTTCAAACCAAGAACTCAGACATAAGGTTTCAAAAATCCTAAGAACTATTCGCGAACCTCGTAGCACCGGGGTCCAAGCACCGGCCGACACGTCCGACTCCCTCGTAGTCAACAATGGTTCCGGCAACTGCCCCGGTTCTAGATCCATCGTCGTCTTCTTCCGGATACATGAGCTGTGGTGTTCGACGAAATGTCTCCTAGATGAATTCACATCACTGTATACATTCACTGAACGCTTAGCGATCGATCGCTAAGCGTTCATAGCCATAGCCCCACCCATAGCCGGGTGGGGCTATGGTTGAGAATCTTGTACAGAGAGCAAGTCGTCTGCTTTTTGCGCAGGAGTTGTCGTGACGTCAGAACGACGCCGATCTCTGATTGGCTTTAATTGAAAGGACTGTGGGTAGACTTTAATGCTAGGTGCCTTGAGGTCTATGCACTCTTTTTTTCAATCAGCCCATAAGAGCTCAGCATTCTGACATCACCGCAAACCCTGCGCAAGAAGCAGTCAAACTTGCGCTCCGTATTACCTCTGAGCAGCTGATCAGATAGCGGCAACTTCCGATAAGAATACGGAAGAACAAATCCCAAAGCAAGAAGCGAGATACGGAAGGTTTGGTGTGCAATTGGCCTCACGTAAGTGAGGACGTCACGATGTGGCGCTCTGCTTCAAAGAAACCGTTGCTAGGGCCCTTGTTATGGACAAATGCATGGGCCCGACGTGAGGTTAGAAATTGTCTGATAAAAAAGTAAATATTTTTTTGTAAGCATGGTGCCGTCTCAATATATAATCACAAAGAATAGACCGATCTCACTAAGCGTTCGGCGCATGCGTGACGCCGCCATAACTTTAGTTCACGGGAGGCCGACAGCCGTGCGTGCGAGGGCTCGTGCCGTCTCGTGCTCCACAAGCGCAGAGCTCTAGCAAGGTTATTGCACGTGCACAAAGACTAAAGTTCCCTCAATGCCTTGCGGCAGCGGTGGCGTAGTCAAACTGGCTGGTGAGATCGGTTTATTGTTTTTAGAGCGCAGCTCTTAGGCGCCCGTTTCCGGCCTGAGCGGCGTCGCCGTCGGCGTAACCGCGCGTTGCATTATGGGAAATGTCCCATAATGCACCGCGCGAGCCCCCCCCCCCCCCCCCCCGGGGTCACGTGACCCCCGAAGTCACGTGCCCCCCCCCCCCTGAGGTCACGTGACCCCCCAGGCCACGTGACCCCCAGGTCACGTGATTCCCCCCCCCCCCCCCGGAGCAGATTGAAGATTGAGGGGAGGAGGAGGAGGGGTATACCCTCCCCTGAGTACCCTTCCCTCCTCTTCCCCAAGAGCTGCGCACCAATTCGGCCTTACAAGGAGTTGTAAACGGCTTTCACTTTTTTTTTTTTGTCGCCTCAGTGGCATGAAGCGATGACAATTCAACGCCTGTAATACAATTTTGTAACCGGTCTTGCCTTGCTAGAAGACGACACGGTGGCGATCGACAAAACTTCTGTTCTCGGGGTCTACCTTCTGTGAGACTTCGGAATCGAAGAGTGCCCGTGCATAGCTTTGATCGACGCTGAAGGAGCGCGAGCGCGCGAACGCCTTCCCGTGGAGCTCGCTTTCAGCAGTATTTGGGAATGGGAAAGCACTGAAGCCGAATCTGGTACGACGACGACGTGAAGCGTATGAAGGCCGAAGTGCAGGCCAGCGCACATTTCAATGATTTCTGACACGATAGTTGCGTCAGTGCACATCTGTGTGATCAATATATATATATATATATATATATATATATATATATATATATATATATATATATATATATATATATATATATATATATATATATATATATATATATATATATATATATATAACTTACCTGATGTTATTATTGAACTCCTTCGCTATTTGGTGTCTTGCTTAGCACTAAAGAATCAGTTGGATTTGTTTTCAGTGTAATGATTAGAAGCAAGTAGCAAGCACATATACTCATATTGCGAGCGTGAAAAAACGAAGTTTGGGGTCTCACACCGCTCATGTTAGAGTCAAAATCATTGCTCCTTCATTACAATGCACGCCACATGCGAAATCAAAAAAGGGCCCGAAGCTGCTTTGATATCAAGTTTTAACCGGATGCTTTTCTCGCTGTATACTTAGCAGATCTTCATGCGTGTAGCAATTTTGCTCTGACAGTAGCCCGCATGGTACGCAAAGGCAATTGGTTTTTATAAACCTGGTGAGTTATTTTAGGCGCGCCATGTTCCAAATAAATACAAAATAAAAATTTTATTATTCTGCGAACGATTCAAACTCCTGCAGACGCCATACTTCTGTCTTTCCGTGTGCGTTTGTCATGCATTTGTCGACTGCGGAAGGCATCTCGAGACGTCTTGAGGACCGGAAGTTGTGGCAAACATTTCAGAAACAGCAAATTCTCGGCAACCTTCTGTCGAGCTAAGTGCGAAATCTAGGCTTCCTACATCTATTATTTTATGACGTTCAAAATCAACGTCCGATTTTCGACCGATCGTTCTTCCGAAGCGAATTCTAGTCCCATGTATTCGTCCATAACAACGCCCTTAGCAACGGTTTGTTTAGAGCAATGACGTCACACTTACGGGGTCAATGATAGCGGTAACTAATTGAGGATAGTGGTATTTCCGGCAAAAGTGTCACGTACCCTGCTTTTTGCTAAGCTAACTGACAGGGATTTGTGTGTGGAATCTTGCTTTCATAATCGAATGCATTTACGCTTGCTTTGACTCTAAAAGGAGCACCGCGAAAATGACACAGAAAAAATTCCGCTTAGAGCATAAAGACATTAGGGAGTTTTCGTAGACCACGCTTCCCCCTCCGCTAAGCCCTCCGCAACGAAGAAGCCGCTACTGCGACTGCGCGCCGATGACCTTGGATGTAGAGTACCGGGTATCGTAGAGGGTTGCGGAGTGCGTTGCGGGACGGCGAAAATGATCTACGAAAACGCCCTATTGTTGAAATAAAACGCCTGAAGACAGGGGTAGAAGAAAATGAATGCTAACAGTGCACGGCGTAGTTTCAACTGAATTCCAATTTTGAAAACACACGAACAAAACGAGAAACAAAAAAATAAAAAACATATGCGCTAAGACAGTAAAGATAAAAAAAGGCTACGCATGACTTGCTCATTGCGTATATACGCAAACTCCTCGTCGCAGAGCACTAGTGAAGGTATTTTGTTTCGCTCGTGTTTTTTCGAAATAAAAATTTAGTTGAAAGTACACCGTGTCCTGTTAGCATATATTTTCTTCAGCCCCTGTCTTTAGGCGTTTTACTCGGATAATGTACAACCAACTAGCCCAACTCTCCATCTGAATGCATAAAGACCTATGCTGCCATTAATTGTAAAATATTTCGATAGTATGGTTTCCTCTTTGACCACGATCAAGTTTAATTAGTCTTTTATTATCTGGTTATGTAGTTCCTTTAAAGGGGGATGGAAACAAAATGACTAGAGCGCGAGCTCTCTGCCCCTTCCTTCAATGTCGGCCAGCGAGAGGCGCAATGCGTATCGCGCTTGTGATGTGAATAGTTCATGCCCGGTCAAGGGTACTGTAGTTGCGCACCTTGCGGCTTGGTGGCGTCAGAGCGTGACAATCTAGCCTAATATAGTAATTCGCAACTGGAACACTTCTACGACACGTTCTCTCACGGTTTTGATGAAAGATCTGTCAACGCTAACTGGACACTGTACAAAGATAAACTAATTCAACTTATTGAGTCTTTCATACCACTCACTCGTGTCATCTCTGATAACAACAATCCGTGGTATAACAAAACCATTCATAAACACTCCAACAAAAAGAAGAGGCTTTATAGACAGGCTAAGTGTTGCGACACACTGGAAGCCTGGAACAAATACCACGATTGTGCAACAGGATACAAAACAGCTATAAATGAAGCGAAAACTAAATTCTATACTCGGGACCTCTCCAACATTTTCGTTAACAAGCCAAAGAAATTTTGGAAGATTATCAATCCTTCTACGTCGTCTCCCTTGCAATTCACTGAGAACAGCGGGCATAATCTTTCCGATCACCAAAGTGCTCTTTCACTTAATAACTTAT
Source organism: Ixodes persulcatus (assembly GCA_013358835.2). NCBI lineage: Eukaryota > Metazoa > Arthropoda > Arachnida > Ixodida > Ixodidae > Ixodes > Ixodes persulcatus. Next base: position 828,088 of record JABSTQ010011338.1, on the reverse strand, counting down.
TTTAGTTCTGTCTTTACAGAAGAAAACCTGCGTAATATTCCTGTCCCACGCCAGTCATTTCACACTCCTATGGGGCCCATCACCTTTGACTATGCCGGCGTCCTGAAAGCAATTGAGAACTTGAAGCTGTCTTCCAGCTCAGGGGATGACCAAATCAATTCGAAGGTTCTAATAAACACGAAACACACTTCCGCGGCTTTTCTTTGTGACATATTTTCGCAGTCAATTAAACTTTCTGAAATTCCGAGGGATTGGAAAACTGGAAACATAACCCCTGTGTTCAAATCTAGTGACCGCCACCTAATTACAAACTATCGGTCCATCTCCCTAACTAGCGTATCATCTAAGCTCATGGAACACGTACTTTACTCCAATATAATCAATTATTTAGAAGATAACAACCTCCTTTTTAATCACCAACATGGTTTTCGGAAAGCGTACTCTTGCGAAACCCAACTAACGGCGTTTCTTCGTGACATTCACGCAGGTTTTAATACCAACATTCAGATTGACGCCATTTTTCTCGACTTTTCTAAAGCGTTTGATAGGGTCCCTCATCAACGTCTTAAAATAAAACTTAACGAATTTAAGATCCATCTCGTTATCGTAAATTGGATATCCAAATTCTTGACTAACCGCACCCAGTACACCACCATTAATAACTCTAAATCCCCCTCGTGCCTGGTAACCTCAGGCGTCCCTCAGGGTAGTGTACTCAGGCCCTTACTTTTTTTAATCTACATTAATAATATTCATGAGCACATCTCGTCCAAGAGATGTGCTCATGGACGTAGTGCTCTCTGGGAGGCACTACGTCCTCATCGTGGATTATTACTCCCGTTTCCCCGAAGTGGTGAGCCTGACCTCCACATCGTCCACAGCCGTCATCGCAGCGGTGAAGAGTTCATTCGCCCGCTTTGGCATTCCGGACATTGTGGTTTCGGATAATGGGCCCCAATTTTCTTCGCGGGAATTTGCAGCTTTTGCATCGTGCTACGGTTTTCACCATGCTACGAGCAGTCCCAGATATCCTCAAGCAAACGGGGAAGCCGAAAGAATGGTACGGACCATGAAAGAGCTGTTCTTTAAGTCCCAGGATCCGCACATGAGTCTTCTTGTGTATCGGGACACGCCGGGCATCAGCGGGTACAGTCCATCCCAGCTCCTCTTTGGCCGGCGTCTTCAGACCAGAGTTCCCAAGCTCGATGAGGCTCTGATCCCTACTTGGCCGTCACAAGAGGACTTCCAGCGCAAAGACAAAGCGGCGCGCGGACGACAACAACGTGACTTCAATCGGCGTCATCGTGTCCAGCGCCTTCGATCACTGTCCGTGGGGGAGGATGTGTGGGTGGACGATATCTCTTGCGCCGCCAAAGTGCTGAGTCCGGCCAAAAGACCACGCTCCTATGTGGTGGAGACTCCGTCGGGAGTCATCCAACGCAATCGTCGGCACTTGGTGCCATTTGATGCGTCAGACTCACAGCAACAGAATGCCGGTCCAGTGCAAGAGACATCGGGAAACTCTGGCGTCGTGGCTCAAAACAGCGAGGAATCAATGTTGAGTCCTTCAAGCCGTAACGCTCATCGTCCACCACAGACGGTGTCATCTGACGATGTTCAACGCGGTGGTGACGGTGACAGTGCACCACCAAGAACGTATTTTACGCGCTCTGGCAGAAGAGTGAAAGCGCCCGTGAAGTTGAACTTGTAGACATTTTCGTAGCGGTCGTCTTTCACTCTCAGAAAGGGGGATGTAGCGAGTGCATGTGCGCACGCGGCGTAACGCAGGACGACGTAGCCATGCGTGACTGATTGCATGCGTGCGAGGGGCTCGCGCGGGGGTTCGATGTGTTGTGTTTGGGTCGCCATGATGCCTGCATAAAGGTCACTGGTGTTTTGGGTCTCACGGTGGTCGGCTGCTTCATCCCACGTAACGTGCGGCTAGCCCAGAGCAAGCTCGCAACAATCAGTTCAGTTATTTGCAGACGACTGCGTAATTTACAGGCCCATTCTCTCGCTCGACGATCACCATACCTTGCAAACAGAAATTTCACAAATTATTCAATGAATAAATGGCAGATGACTCTCAATTTCAACAAATGTAAATCCCTTTCGTTTTCTCGTTGTGCTCTTCAACCTTTTTCTTACCATTTTGACGCGTCCCCATCACCGTTTGCAGTTCATATAAATATCTCGGTATTCATTTAACATCTGACCTTTCATGGGCGTCTCACATCAGTAATATAGTAGCTAACGCAAACCGTACCCTCGGTTTTTCGCGCCGAAACCTGAAACCCGCAACACCAGAGATAAAACAACTAGAATACTCAACTTTAGTTCGGTCTAAGCTTGAATTCGCTTCTTCTGTGTGGTGCCCTTGGCAATCTTACCTATCTAACAAACTTGAATCCATCCAAAACAAGGCTCTTCGTTTTATTTTTTTTTCTGATTACTCACCATTCACGAGCATATCTGGATTGCGCGAAGCAGCTAACCTTCACACGCTTTCATTGAGGCGCCGAGTGTCCCGTCTCTCTCTCCTTCACCGAATCTTTCACAATAACATGCCTCTTCGTGAATCACTGCTTTTACCCCCGTGGCAGATTTTCCCCCGCTTTGACCACTCCTGCAAGTTGCGGCCCATTTTTTCGTCAACTACTTCATACAGTAATTCAACTTTACCTTTGGCAATAAACGACTGGAACATACTACCAAATGACATTGTTACCATAAATTTGCCGCCTCTGTAACCACTTTAAGTTCTGCTTTATCCGACTAGTTCCCTCTTCTATTGTGTTAAAATTGCGTGCGGAAGTGTTCGATTAAGAAAAAAAATAACAAATGTACCACTCTCTTGTGTAATGCCCGTAAGGGCCTTAAAGATAATGAATGATGATGATGATGATGATGATGATATCAGACGGCGAGAGCTGGAGACAGCTGCTTTGAAGCGTTCTTCTGCAAAACGATCACTCGCGCTAGAAATGCGTGTCCCAAGGCCAAAAGCGCCGGCTAGCTCGCGCTTATAGCTTTGGCTGCAGTTTCAGCTTATGGGTGAACGGTGCATAATAAAGCACTTTCTCCAACAAGTCACATTCAGGAGAAAGTAACTTCACGAGAGAGCCATACTGCCGCGAAATGGCGCTCCTTAGGAACTTATAACGTGATGGCATTCCAACGGAGCTTCACAAACCGCCACCAGACCCAAGTTTGAAAAGCCCAGAAACTTTTAGGCTAGTGTTTCTGGGCTGCCGACACAATATAGATCACATCTAAACAAAAAATAGGTGCAAAACATTTCGTTTCCGTACCCCTTTAAGCTGTAAATACTTGTCAGCATGAGTGCTTTTCACAGCTTGACACGAAGATCGCGCTACTAATAAACGAGTGCATTCAGCCCTTTTCTATTATGTCGTATGTTTGTATACATGAATATTGAATTGTTGTTTGCCATTTATGTCAACAATTTCGAACAGTTTTTACAGCGCTATTTAAAGTCAATGTGTTCTTTCTGTCAAGGTTATAAATAAAGGTTTGCAAGAAATTGTCTACAATGATTACGTATAACATTAGAAAGTACCTTGCAAACAGAACGCTCAGTATCACCGGGATAATGATCAAGAGGACCGCAGGAGAAAGCCTCTCCTCCATGGTGTCCGCAACGGCGACAGCGTTTGCGGCAGCCCGAAGAGCGTTTGCAGCCGTCTTGAAGCGCTTCAAGTCCATCATGGCCAGGACTGTACTGACGCGGTTGTTGATAAAATCCTCCATTTGACCTACACCACCCGAACACGTGTGGCATTATAAATTGCCTTCTTTCAAAAAAAAAAAACTTTACCAACAATTATAATTTTACGTTTTAATTTACGTCCATGGCGAACATATTTTTTTTTTAATTAGCTTTTTACGAAAGATTTTTATTCTTTAACATTTATTATTTCTTGAAACGGAAAATATGGATTTCGGTGCATTTACCACGGGGCGATTGGTTTATCCGGCGATAACAAACGCACAAGGAAGACGAGCGTCGTGAGGATGTACTTTTCACGCTGGTTATCTGGTTATCTATATCGGGCTGCGGTCGTACTTCAAGTGAAATGGACTGTATTCACAAAAGACCAATGCTGTGTGAGCGACATCTCAGCGCGTGCTGACGGCGAGCTTCCGCTGTTTTTTTGTTTCGCAACCTACATTCCACAGCATCGAGATTGCCGGTCCTAGCAGCCTATTAATGTGAGCTCGTTCTGAGCATGCGCTATGAACAGCACACTCAAATATAGCGTGCAATTAATACCTCCTAGAGCCACTAAATGAGCTACGCTTAGAGTATCGGCGCTCTGTTCCACGCTATTGTTGTGGTCTCCGCCATCTTGGTGCTTGGTGCAGAGAAGACGCAACTGCCGATCATCGTGATTAAAAAGTGTGTTTTTCTCAGCTTTAGATTCTGTGTTAAAAGGCTCGTGTGATATTGCTTAATTCTCTGTCGCGAAGTGTTCAAACATATGTGGAGAACGGAAAAGCGTTTGCTGTGACTTCAGAGAAAGCTTCAGATAACTGGCAACCATAATTTTAAGCACCAAGATTGGTAAGTGTCGTTACTCCGAAGCGTAGCTTATTTAGTGTCTCTAATACCTCCCATAGAACCGTTGTTCTGGGGCAGGGGGCGCGAGCGCGTTCGCAAGACGCGACCATGTCATGATGGCTTCACAATCCAGGTGGCTCTGTAACGTTTGATTTTTTAACAATTTTTCACGTGCCACGTTAGAATACAACCATCTGTCAGCATCCGCAGATGCGCGATAACACAACTTCTAGGGAAAAAAAAAGAATTATGCAGTTCGCGGCCGCAGCGTCCCATTAAACATTCCTTTCATATTTAATATTTGCATTGCTTTCTTTATGCTTCCGCGAGCACGTACGTTTCACTTTATATGATAGCGAAGCCAAAGGTATACTTGCCAAAGTACGTTCAAGAGAACGATGCTCCCACTGTACGAGCGCACGTGCCTGGCAGGGACACTGAAAGCTCGGAACTCGCTCTTGTAGCCTCTGCTACGCTGCCGCTTAGAATAAAATGGAGTATAAAAAACTGTAGTGGGGAAGCGTAATGACGCAAACGCGAGCCAAATATTCTATTTTGCTCGCCTGGAGCGCTGCTCAAAACTTGAGAACTACGGGGCTATTAGCGGCGAGATGTTTCTGGTGCGCCCTCGTTCGGTTACCTTTCGTGACGGCATTACCTTGTGAAGAACAAGCTCGATGGTGTTTGTAATGAGCATTCTGGAAGCCTGAAAGTATAGCGGTCTCAAAGTAACACTGCCAACACCGTCAAAATTGAAGTTGTTACATTCCCCTTTTTTCCGTCGATGAGACATCCTTTGCTGACGTCATAGTCAGCATTTGGCCAATTGTGGTGGGCCGACCACAGCGACACTTTCGATCGCTCACGTCGCCAATAGACGATTTGAAACAGGGTATCTGGCGGCCGCTTCGTTTGAGCAAGCACGTGCAATTGCCGGTCTGCCAAAGCTTTGGCAGGCCGGCAATTGCACGTGCTTGCTCAAACGAAGCGGCCGCCAGATACCTTGTTTCAAATCGTCTATAGACCTATTGCTAAATTACCCAAGCATCAAGGAGAATGATGGGAATGTATGGACACGCGCCACACGCGCTCGCCTTCCCCGTATAAAAGATTCGAAGTAAAACACCAAAATAAAGCGTTGACAAGCGCGCGTGCAAATGCCATTTGTTTTAGACATTTGCTTTAGAAAAGCTACTACTGCTGACGCCAGCACATGCAGCGCGTGTAACTACACTCGGAGCATGCTCCCTGGCGCTTGGGAATTTCGCAAAAGGTCTATAGGCCCGTAGCTCTCAAGTTTTGAGCAGCGCTCCAGGCGAGAAAAATAGAATATTTGGCTCGCGTTTCGAACATACGTCAGTACGCTTCCCCACTACAGTTTTTTCTACTCCGTTCCATTGTAAGTGCCAGCGTAGCAGAGGCTACAAGAGCGAGCCCCGAGCTTTCAGTGTCACTGCCAAGCACGCGCGCTCGTGCAGTGCGAAAATAGTTTAGGGGAACATGCTTTAGCGAGTAGCTTCAGCTTCGCTATCACGTAAAGTGAAACATACCGGCTCACGGAAGCTATGAAAGAACGCAATAAAATAATAAAGCTGAATGGGACGCTGAGGCCACGAGCAGCATAATTTTTCTTTTTTCTTTTAGTTTTTCTTTTTTTAGACGTTCTGTTATTGCGTGCCTACAGATGCTGACAGATACTTGCATTCGAACGTGGCACGTGCAAAATCGAACGTTACAGCGCCGCCTGGATGGTGCTGCCAGCATAACATGATCGCGTCTTGCGGACGCGCTCGCGCCCCCTGCCCGAGAGCAACGGGTCTATTGGCGACGTGAGCGATCGTAAGTGTCGCTGTGGTCGGCCCACCACAATAGGAGGTATTCACTGGCCGCCATATTTGACGTCACTGTTTAGAGCGCATGCTCAGAACGAGCTCGCATTAATAGGCTGCCAAGACCGGCAATCTTGGTGGTGCGGAATGCACGTGGCGAAAGAACTGTGGAAGCTCGCGTTCAGCACGCGCTCCGCAGCCGTGCACACAGCTATGGCCGCCAGTGAATACTCCCTATAGACCCTTTCCGGAATTCAGTCTGGCCACTTTGATCACTATCATCATCATCTGAAAACGGCATATGTGCTATACTAATGGCGGCCTTCTGTTTACTGATGAAGGAAGAAGTTGAAGATGGCTCCTATAAGCAGATGACTCGAGGCCTATACATTCTAGATGTTAGCGCGGCGTGAAGCAGGAATTGGACGCAAGAGCTGCGTAAGTGTTCATTTCTAACTCGGTCCCAGTCAATCTGTTAGTAGCACACACTCGGCTTCAAATCCCCTTGATGTACAGAACTCTATCAAGGCGTCTATGTTGGTTGGCGCTTATTTCCGACTGGCTGCATTTGCTTCGCCATCGACACTAAAAGAGATAGAAAAATAATTGTAGTGAAGTGCTCATTCTCGTTTACCGTTGAACTTTAAAGTGACGATGCCCCATTAAATACTGCAGACCACAGGTTCATTGCCGCCATTAGTATAGTAAAAGATAAACTGCCATTTGAGTCACCAGATGGCACTGAATTCCGGAAAGGGTCTATTGGCCGATGCTGACTCCTCACGTGAATGCTTTACGTGCTTGCACGCATGGGGCACCAGTCTGGACGCCATGCTTGCTAGCCAGAGTATTCACTGGCGGCCATAGCTGTGTGCGCGATGGCTAAGCGCGTGCTGACGGCGAGCTTCCACAGTTCTTTTACAACGTGCATTCCACACCATCAAGATTGAACATCTTCAAAGCCTAATAATGTGAACTCGTTCTGAGCATGCGCTTTAAGTAAGCGCCCTCAAATATAGCGTCCATTGAATACCTCCAGTTGGCATAAACAAGATCGGACGACATGCCGAAACGTAGTGGCCGGGAGTCTCTTGGAAGGCAAGAAAAGGCTTGTGTTTTTGGGGTTCGTCTCTCCCGAAGACCATATCTTTCGGTCAGTCTACGTACGTTCTTGAAGCGGAGTGTCGTTTCCAAGAGTCGTATCGTCGGGAAAGTGGGTGATGCGTCTGCTGCTTGGAAGCACGGGTCCCATGTAGTGGAGCATGAAGAGCACTCCCACCAGGGCGACCACCTTCACCAGGATTGCGACTAGCATGGTGCTGTTCAAAGCGTTGTGCAGCTTCGGATTGCCTTCTACAGCACTCGATCGCCTCGTGCTCTGTGCTTTCAGGGTGGTCATTCGCTTACCTCAGCTTCTTTTTCGTTTCTTAACCCCCCTCCCCCCCCTTCCCCCCCTCACAAAAAAAAAATGAAACGTAAACAATTATTGAAATTTATTTTTCTGTATCTACAGAGAGGTCCCAAAGCCGGATGAAGCATTTAAAGTGACCGCATAAGTCCGCTTGCTAATGTATCGTGCTACGATTTACTAGAGAGGTGCCCGATGGTAATAATAACATCGCATCAAAATAAAAAAAAGAATCACTTAAGTAAAAAAAATAACGATAACTGGTTTTCTTTATGTACGGAACATAACAGCACACACGCTGACTGGCGCTACAATCAACAGATGGCGGCAGACGGTACACGTCAACAAAGTCGTATATTGGCCCAGTTGATACACGGCTCGGCACACGAATAAAGGAAAGTTTTGGTCTTTATTCACACGTTGCCCGAAGTATATCCCACAAAAATTGACCCTTGGGGGAAGAAACGATGCTTTATAGCGTTTGAATCGTGTACGTCTTGACAAATCAACATAAAGCTAATTTAACATTCACCTGCATATATCTTAATTCGACACAAAAATGGGCACATTTATAACCTTCCGTGAGAAGCTGAACATAATTTACTACAAAAGGGTATATTCTTACGCGCCTTTTCCCATAAGAAACACCCCAAAATTTCAGTTAGACGTGCAAAGCACTGACGTCGAACCGGCACAACCACCTTTAAAAAAAAACAAAAAAAACGTAGTCGGGGTTTTCTTGGCCCTACTGCAAAACCTCAGTGTTCGTTTTTTGTAGTCCTTGATACGTACTTTATTTGTTTAATACGTCATATCGCACCGTTATCAAACCCCTCGTAAAAGTTGGGGCCGTCTGTTCGACGTCAGTGGGCTGTACGTCGAACTGCAGTTTTGGGGTGTATCTTATGGGGCAAATAGGTGTAAGACTATATATCCTTTCTTTTAGAGTGTACTGTTCTTGAGAGGAAATCGAGTATTGTCAAAGCAGGGCCTCCTAGGCTCCGCTTATAAGGCTCTGGTAAATATCCATGAGTGCACGTGCACTGGCGCATCGAAGCTGTGCAGATGTACTCTTTACTTCTTCTTAAATGCCACGTAAAAATTTCCACAATTACGCGTGGCCCAGGGTATTGAAGAAGACGATCGTTCTATTGCACGTTCCCGATCACTCGCATGCCCAAGGCTACGTCTCGGACCATTTTATTCCTTTGGCCACCATAATTTCTGCATTCCTTTTTTTGGAAAAACACATTCATTCTGTTTCACATCAATCGGCAATGGAAGAAACAAACGGACCCTACTGGCGAAGCAAGGCAGACTATCTCCTGGTGTGCGTCTGTCTCTCCAACAACGTGAGCTCCATCTTCACCTTCGTGATCTACACGATCAACTACGGAGGTGAGTCTTCCTATCGAACACGTTCTACAAACGCCCCCAAAAGAACACCCAAGCATTCGGTTTCTCAAATTTTCGCTAGCTACGTTGCAAAACATTTGATCCTATTCCTGCGCGTTTCTTGCTACTCTTGCCCACAGAAGGCATTCACCGGACACCATAAAAATTGCGAGTTCCTCGCATACGCTCTGAACGAGCTTTTTGTCCACTGCGAAGAGCGACAATCTTGACTGTGTGTCAGGCAGGTGTCGGAAGCGATGTGGAAGGTTACTGTGAGCACGCGCTGAGCAGCAGCTGATTTATCTATAGACCCTTTCAATAATTCAGTCCCATCTAGTGGCTCAAATATAGGTATACATATGTGTATGCTAATGGCATTCAAAGTCTATTACCTATTAGTCAACAGCAGACGTACGAAAGTTACTGTTCTTCTATATACAGTCCTTTCTTTATTATTTGTTCAAGTTCGATGGTGCTAAGAAACTATCACTCTGTTCGAGGCTCTTAGTTGAGAAAAACACTTAATGAAATGCTATACATTTCATTGGCCTGAGCTGTCTGGGGTGAGCCAAACCTGATTATTGCAGGGATTTACATGACACACTCAAAAGCGTAGCGCATAAAAGAAGCTTATAAGGCTTGTCTCGGTGGCATCGAAAGAAAATACACCGAATTAACGTCTAGAATGTTAAGGCGCCATATCCTCAAATTCTTGCTTCACCAGCCATGAAAGTCCGCCATTTGCATGTGCAGATGATATACACTTAGATTATGATAGTTATCGAAGTGGCTAAGTTGAATTTCGGAAAGGGTCTATTGCAGAATGTGGAATGCAAATAGAGAAAAATTTACTTTCTGTGTATCATATAGACATTTATATAAATTACTTAAGTGCATTCCAACGAAAGGATTGGGCACATAGGAATACGAGGTGCACACGCTCGCCGTTGTAAAGTTATCCGCATAAAAGTTTCGAAGTACTCAAAATGAGACGCTGCAGAACACATCTGCAAAAGGCAATTTCTTCTAGGGTTTCGCTTTAGAACAGATGTTGTTTGCGATTCCAGCACGTGCCGTGTGTAACTCCTCTCGCGGCACGTTCTTTGCTGCTTTAGTAATGTATCAGAAGGCTTGTTATAATATATCACGCCACACAGTTGATGATTTCCTGATTCTACGTCCGGTGGAATATGTATTTAACTCCGCCCATATAAACTATTCCCTTTACATAAAGCCAAATTGTATATATTTGTTTTCTAATTGAAACATTTCTAGTAGAGATGAGCGAATGCCAATTTGTAAAGAAAAGCAAAGTGTCATTCCTGGCATTAAGAACGTAAAAAAACAGCTTCTCTCGGCTTTTCCTTCAACTGTGAACGTTACGAATTATGCCATGCTATTCGATTAGAACCGGTATTCGCACATCCCTAATTTTCATTAAAACTCCGTCAGATTTCGCTCAAGCGAATCAACGTGATTGGCTCTAAAAGTGACCACTCACGAGTACTCCCTTGTCCCCCGCAGCAGCCTTTGTGCTGTCATACCTGGTCATCGTGTGCAGCTTCGGCATCCCCTTGATTCACTTCGAGCTGATGCAGGGGCAATTCTCGGGCAGGGGGGTTCTTGGTATCTACGACGCTTTTCCCATCAGTCGGGGTAAGCTCTAACGTTAATGTTACCATAGTAGTTACAGGTCAAAGTGGCCTTTATCCGATTTGTGCGGTGGCCTATTTATGATCATACACTTTAAAAAAGGTGGAGACTTACACCCTTTGTCTCATATAATACACCCCAAAACTTCCGTTCGACTACAGCACACCGACGTCAAAGTGACGGCCCCAACTTTAATGAGGGGCTTGATAACGGTGCGATATAACATATTAAACAGCTAAAGTGCATATCGAAAACTACAAAGAAAAGAACACCGGTCTTTAGTAGAAGGGCCAGGAAAACCCCGATTATTATTTTTTTTTTTTGGAAATAAGAAACACGTAAATTAGCTATTTTAATAAGTTGTGCACCTCGGCTATCAAGCCACTCGTGAAAGTTGACACCGTCGGTTCAACGTCAGTGCGCTGTGCGTCGAACTGAAGTTTTGGGATGTATTATATGGGACAAATGGTGTAAGACTCAGGCACGTATCCAGGGGGGGGGGGGGGGGCCATGGGGCCCGGCCCCCCCCCCCCCCCCGAAATTTTCCATTTTGCTGGGACCTCCTCTCCCCCCTCCCCCTCATACAGCCTTTTGTCATGGGCGGGCCCCCCCCGAAACGAAATCCTGGCTACGTGCCTGGACTAAGACTACACCTTTTTTTCTGAGAGTGCAACTCAATCTACGTGCCTTAAGCATCCTGAGAAAACAAACATTATATTCATGCGTGGACGATTTCTCTAATAAAATCGGTACCAATAGATTGACACCAAATGTCGCCATCGGACAAGAAAGGGCATCGGGCAAGGTCCTAAGGGAGATCGGGAAATGTGTTATGGTTCCGAGACTGACTTTTGCAAATTCAGTATTGTGCAGGAAACGACGTCCAAACAAGGCTAGAAATGAAGCACCGTAGAGCAGGTAGATTAGCACTGTAAGAACATGGTAAAACACCGAACCAAGGTGTAATGGGCGATATGGGATGATCCTCATTTGAGGTCAGGGAAGCTAGCAGTAAGATAGAATTTCAGGATAGGCTGAGAGAAATTGATGCAGAACGAGCGCACGAAGAGATCTTCGCAATTTATAAATGAGAAGCATCGATAAAAAATAGATAAAGCGGACTAGGAAACTTAGATCTAGATATGTGGGCAATAGCAGGGAGGCGGATGAGAAAATGAAGAGAGTTCAAGAAACTGAGAGGGAAATATAGGAAGCAGGCATGCAGACTGAATCAACCTTGGAAATTTACAGATCTTTTAAGAATGGCATTACTAAGGAACCTATATTTGGCTATGGACCAATGTCCCCCAGCGAAATGCGCAGGCGCGCGCATTCCGGAAGTGGTGCCGCCGGCATGCTGCCCATAGTCATCGCTTTCCGGCTTCCCGTCTGCAAAGGGCTGTGGTACGCGTACATCATCGGACATCATCGTTTGGGACACCCAGTATCAGCTTGGATTCTCCAGCATGTGTGTGTTGCTTGTGATGCCTTAGTTCGTCAGAAAGCGCAGCAAGCAATTCCAGTCGTCTTATTGCTTTAGAATCACTTTGTCGTCTGTTTTGTCGTCGTCTGCTTCTTCGTCTTCGTGATCGCGCCAACCCAGTGCGTTCACGCAGTGGTCCCTCTGCGGCCCGAGAAATAATAACGACGCCACTACACGAGCACTCCGGCTGCTCGGACGTCTCAATGAACTTGGAAACAAGCTCAATGCAAAGAACACGAAAATTTGAGGGACACTCGGCACGGTGTAGCATCGCGAAACTGTAGAAATGTGTCGGGGGAAAAACTGAGCTCGGTAGAGCTCAAACTTAAGCGTAACAATTAATCTGGAATGAATTAAGGAGAGCTGAAAACACTTTCTCGGGGAGGGATAGTTTTCTATATGTCGTTTCATTATGGTTGACATCCTCTGCGGCAGTGTACAGGTGAACTGCGAGAGAAGCGAGCACACAAAGAAGAAACAATCTAAAGAAAGACAATGCCTGACGCGCCGTAACAACTCGGATTTGTCAGACAGGCAACCATGCTAGATACCAAAAATCTTTTTGGCGGAGATGAGATTTCGTGTATGGTTTCTATTCTGTTTTACTTTGTTTGCGGAAGCTCACAACGCTAAAAGTCGCCCGACGGTGCAAACGTTTTTTTTAATTTTTTTTCTGGAGTCTCCGTTGGCATAATCATCATCATCATTTATTTTCCTTGAGGGCCCGTGGGGCGTTATACAAGGGGGTGGCAATAGAACAGAAACAAATAGAAGAGTAAACACAATTATAACACTGTAAGCTAGCTAGGTAGGTTGGATAAAGAGAGGGTAATGGCTTCAACAAATTTAGTAGTATCATTAATAGAAACGATGTTATGAGGTAGTGAATTCCGATCCTCGATGGCCAATGGTAGTGTGGAAGTCTGGTGAGAAACAGTTGATGATCGAATTGGACGCAATTTAAATAGGTGATCTAGAAGCGGGAAAATACGATGGGGATGTGATAGCAGTGATTCTTTGAGGTGGCTATTTTGTTAAAAAAAATTCGATGGAGGAGAGAAAGGCGTGATACTCGGCGGCGAAGGGAAAGTGAATGAAGGTTAGCTGATTGGCGTAATCCTGATATGCTGGTATATGGTGAGTAGTTGTTATAAATAAAACGAAGGGTTCTGTTTTGGACGGATTCTAGAATATTTGCAAGGTAGGGCTGCCATGGGGACCATATAGATGAGGCGTATTCTAACTTCGATCTTATAAGAGTAGTATACGCTAGTCGTTTTACGTAGGGTGTAGCAAGTTTGAGGTTACGGCCCAAATATCCGAGAGAATGCCAGTCAAAACCATGTTGAGGCATAATAGACCTCCACAAGCTGGGTGAGGTTCGTTTGCTGTCTTTTTGGCGGCAAGTGTTGCACTCCTAAATTTCATTAATCAATTTTTTCACTTTTTGTTTGAAAAAACAAATGAAGACTGCTTTCGAAAAAGTTGTTTTATTTCAAGTAATGGCCTATTGAGAATCTCTCCTCTCCTTTAAGTGATTGTTGTGATCTTCTGAAGGACAGCTGTGTTTGGAAGCTGCCGTCGCAATAACAGTTATAATTATAGGAATGCATTGAGTGAAAATTGTATTAGAAACAGCCGCTGCAAACCAGTGCAAAGATCCCAATTCAGATGCACCAACGGATAAAACGCTACGGAGCAAGTGCTCAGAGAGAGTCCAAAGAACGGAACACTTCGGCACGCTATACTATGTATCATGCCCTGTAATCTTGCACCTTTTAGCTAACCTGCAATGGGGTGGATATAAGTTATAAAGCAAATCCCGAAACAAATCGAAAAAAAACACTCTTTTTCCTGACGCTCCATCCGTCTCTTTTTACATTTCCTAGGCACTCTTTTCGGGGGCTGCTTTCTTTCGCGAAGACATTCAATCCGTTGCATTTTTGCCTGGTGTTGTTATTGCAGCACCCTGGCACGCCACAGGTGAAGTCACCCATTGAAAACCGTGAGTAAACACCCGATCAAAAGTCTCGTGCCAACCCGAAAATTACGAAACGCCGGGTATACAACGCGCATTGACGCGGACGGAAAACGGGGGAGAATTAAAGGTACTAGAATGCGGGCCGCGGAAGCAGTGGTATAGCGAATCTCCTGGTGAGATCGGTCTATTCTCGGGGGAGGTCATTGCTGTTCCAGGCGAAGCCTGGAGTGTTGCGGACTGAGACGTATAGAGCTAGATATCAGGAAATAGATACGTGTGTGGAGCTTCTGGAGAGGAGGAGACGGCTGATCACTTCATACTTTACTGTAGTAGCTGGAGAAGCGACTAGTCTGACAAACGCACTGGGATTTAGGGACAGTAAAGGTAAATGAGACATGGGGAAGGTGGAGAAAAGCAAGAAGAAATTATCTGACTGGTGGCATTGGTCGAGGGGAGGATCAATACTTTTTTATTCCCTTCCGGGCGACCCGTAGGGCCGAAGGTATATGGACCCGGTTGAATAGAGGCGTCTCCGTCATATGGATAGTAGCTTTTAAGAATAAGTGACTAGATACAAACCTTTATGTTAAATAAATGATGGGAAAAAAGTTACTGGCTAGGTGGCCCAAGCCGCCGCCTGATTCAAAGTGTTCAACCTCATCCATCCATCCATCGAACGGCAGAGCCCTGCCATTCCTAGTGCGATGGCGCCCTCTGGTGTCTGCTATAGTTCCGAGGCAATCAATCTTTTAAAACGGATTTTACTAGAGAAATCGAACACGCATGAATGAAATGCATGGTTTATTAGGAAGGTTTGAGCCCATAGAATAAGTTATTTTCATAAAGAGAATATTATAGAAAGTGGTTTAGGGCCCCTTTAAGAAGCTGCTAGATGCTCCGTCTTCAGTGCGAGCTTCCTGTCTTTGATAACACTTCGTCTCACGCGCAGCCAGAGCCGGGAGCAAGGCAACGAGCCTGAGCTAGAGGCGGAGCGTCTACTGGGTTCTTTGTCATAGACTATAGACCAGCGTTCAAGATCCTAGTCCTCCGCAATAAACTTGGGAAAGAATAATCCCAAAAGCTGACACTTGAGAGGAGAGGGGCTGCATATGAAACAAGATTTTTGCTTTTTACAGCACTCTTGGAATCGGTGCTGTTCTTGGAGCTTCGTGACTATGCATTTTTGACGCTCTTGCACTACGACATGTGCAAAGGTTTCTAATAAAACGGAGTCTTGCAAAAAGCGCAGCCCAACTACTCTGTCATGGCCTCAGCATAAACAAAGATAGCGGCGCCCATGGTACAGAGCTGACACTGGTCTTTAAGCGCTATCAAGTGGCAAGTTTCTATAGAGACTTGCTTGAAGACGCCTTTCCCCCAAAGGTTGGTAGCAAGTTTATTGAAACCACACCTTTTTTGGGGCGCTACAGTTGCTCTATAGACTGTTGTTACAGAGACACGCCGCAGTGTGCATTGAAGAAGCTCCGATCAACTGGTGACAAACGCTAGAGAGAGGCAGTAGGGGAGGGCTTGTATTTCTTTGAGAGAGTGCCGATTGATTTCACCTATCGTCACTGACAAAAATGCAGGGCGAGGCTTATCATTTTCTCACTTATTGATTCTTGATTCGTGATTTAGCATTAGTTTAGGCTAATGCATCAAACTCATTGACTGTGGAGTGATGATAATATGCTCAACAGTCATCTGCCCTGCCTTTTTTGAGCTGTCATGGACTATACAAAGGTCGGCTCTCTCGCAACGGGCTCAGCACAAGTGTAAGGCAGATAAGTGCGGTATGGCCCTTATGTAATGCTTATACTGCTTCCTCTGCTCATTGTCTAAGACGCCGCAAGTACAGTTTTGTACGTAATAAACTGAAACATGGCAACCTGTTTTGTTGCTCACCTCGTAGAACTATACATTCTTTTACCTTCAGTCCAGATGCAGCCGACGCTACGAGCTGATGGGAGCGATCAAACACGCCAAAAGCGCATCGTGGAGGTGTTCGTCATGTTTTTGTACGTACTCTATTATCGTTGAAACAATCATAAACAACAAAAAAGGCATATTGAGTTGCGCTATTGACGCCGCTTGAGGGGTCGCATTACCTCGTAGTGTCGGTTGCGACGGGACCTAAGGTGAAACGAAGTATAGCCGACATTTTTGGGACCGGTAGTCCCCCAGTTCAACCGTGTCATGTTTCAGGTCTCGGTTACGTCATCCTGCTGATGCTGCTATTCAGGGTTGTGCTGACGTGTCCCACGATGGCGTTCGTGATAGCCACCTCCCTGGACTGCTTCCAGGAGCCGCCGCCCTGGTCCAAGTGCAGCGCCCTCTTTGGAAAAGACAACTCGCCTGCCTGCTACGAAATGCGCGGAGAACAGGCACATATATTTTGGTTGTATTCACGCTTCAATAAAGACCTGACGGCGTTTTTGTATGGGATCATCGCATCAAAGAAATGTCAGGGTTGGGAACACGGAGCCCGCCAATCAAATCGTGTGAATTAATACCTACTTCTTGATAATTCATTTGGTACTAGATGACGCATGTTAGAGCTTTTGAAGCCACAGGAAGTTGAGTAGACCTGACAACATTGACCCGAAGATTCACGGCTGTTTGTGCTTTTGAAGCTGTAAAAGTAATAATTACACAAGTCTCAATTCTTAAATTCGATAACAAGGCATGGGATAGGTGAACCTAACTTCCCGGGATGAGGTGATTAAAACATCCGCTGAACAATATTTACGATATGTCGGAAAACAATATACAAACGTGATAAAAATGGCGTATTTTAGCAAGCATGTAAATTGGGTTCAGTGGAAGCAAGAAAGTCGGGCATAAAGTCTTAGATGACAAGTTTGTGCTCGAGTGTTACAAGAAATATCGGGATAGGTGTCAAAACATGCAGCTCTAAATAGACGAGCAATTAGACCGAGCATTAACTTCAGGTGACTTAAACGCGGTCTAGCATGTGTGGTTCCCTGTAAGGACTTGGGTATGCTGAAGGTATTATTGATTGCAGAGAACATGGTGAAAAGCTCTGTGCTGCTCGTTTGTTTTTTATATGCAGCCTGCATATTGAAATGGGATGTGTAATCATTCCTTTACGATGGTGCTACAAACCCATCCATTCATTGTAGTCCTTCCTCTATTTCAGTGCGGTATAACATTTAGACGGCACACGTCACAGATTAATCTTAAAACTACTTTTCGTACAGGGCTGTGCAGAGTCAGGTAGAATTTAGATGATGACAACATGCAACCTGCATAACATCCAAGTAAAGTGGGTGACGTGAAGTCGCCCATCAAAATAGGATGTAGCATGTCACGTTTTATCGAAAAGCATGACACGTTAAATATGACATGAAAACATAGCATTACTTCTAAATTAAGAAAAAAAAAAAAAAAAACGCATCGAGTTTATAATGCCGTACACGAAGTTTCTTATATCGGACTTTATTAATTTCTGTATTTGAAGTAAACCGGGTGTTCGTTGAGGATGCCAACAATTGCTCCCCGGTGTTCGTCACGTTGATGGTGTTTTTCTTTTATTACATGCATGTACCACTCCTACCTCGGCCTCACGGGTAGCAAAATCTATAATAAAGTAAAAAAAAACGAGCTTGTGTCTGTTTTTTTATTTCAACTCCAGGAGGGTTGCGACGTTGCGTACACACGACTGGCCCAGGACTTCGAGATGCGCAACCTCAGCAACGGTGTCCCGGTGGTTTACCGAGGTCAAGTGAGCCTGGTGCCCAAGGAGGAGTTCGAAAACGTCACTTCCGGATGCAGCAATGGCAGCCTCTTTGTGTCCTACGGTTACTTCAAGTAGGAGTCCTTCATCCCTGTCTCTGGTGGCAGCGAGCTTGCCCCAGATATCTCTGTCTGCTAAGACGCGTCCGCGGTTGTCAAGCTGTTGCCTTCTACACGCACGAATGGATGGCTGGATGGTAGTGGCTACACTTTTAGTAGGGGGCGGTAGCTTGCGCCGTTTATCCTAGCCATCACAATATGACTAGATCCAATTTTGTTTTACACTGTGATTGCCCGATGAAATGGTCAAGCCGCCATAATTCATTTCAATGGAATCTAATACATTCTGCACATCGAGGTCAAGCGTACTTATGAAGCCCATTTCCTTGCCAAAAGCTTGCGGCTACCGCTTCCAATACGTGGAAGAGACGTGACAAACAGTATCACGTATACCAATTAAGGTTTATTGAAATCAACAAAACTTGGTTTGAGCTGAAGAAAAATAGAAGACTTGGTAGGAGTGTTAATAAGTCACCAAAAACACTTTGTACTAAACTAAAATGATGCTTAACTAAACTGGTACTCTGTTGCTTTGAGGTACTGTGTCGCAAAAAAAGGCAGTGTCATTTGTTTCTATATACACAGCTTAAAGTACAGGCTTTAGCTAAGGGTCAGGTCCCTGCGTGCGTGGTGCCCGCCTTTGAATTGCTCGGACGTGTAAAAATAAAAGTAAAAGTGATTCGAATGTCAATTAGTTTTTCTCTGCCGCCTCGTGAAATAGTTTTGCGGCTTACGTTTACATGTACTTTTTGTTAAACACCCTACGTGTATTAAACGCAATCAAAAATCATTTTTTATAATGCACTTCTTTTCGACCATAGACATTATCAGTTTTAGCGACATGCCTATGAAATGTAGTATTTTATTTTTGTTTTCTATTTGTAGGACAAAGCTAGTGCAACCAACAGACTGCTTTCGATACGACTTGACGCTGTGCAGCGCAGCCGGATTCGTGATAATGTTCACCGTGTTGTTCAACGGTCTCGTTGGGTTCGGCAAGGTTTGTGAGAACACTTTTCTTTGGGGGGAGGGGGGGGGGGGGGGCTAGCGAGTTTAGTTTATCAGACACCGAAATCTTATTAACAAGGGAGCATTTCAAGCTCCGAGTCAGTTCACACCCAGGCGCACCCAATCAGTAAAACTAAACGGCATCATTCGATAGAAACAATCAGTAACCAATCGCTGATATATAATGTTCAGTGAACCGTGATCTTGAAACTGTCGGTGACGTGTACGATGAAGTCATGCTGATTAGCATTGCACTCTCAGTAATGACCGAGTGTATCTCCTTAATACCGGCCCAGCGACTTAAAAAAGAAACAGCCACTGTATTTTTTTTATTGAGCCAGTCCAAAGAGGGGTACATGTTAAGCTCTAATGGCTTTTAGTCGCAATTGCAAGAGAAGTGGGTGCAATTTTTCTTAAAATTGAAACTGCGTGATTATTGGTGAAAAATATAACACGCTCTTCCCATTGGTCAAACTCATTACACGAAGACAAAAGTTGGTCCGACCAGATAATAAGTGAGGGCTTCTCCAGGGCGTCTGAACGGCACCGCCTATCGAAGATTCGCTCTAATTTCTGATACACGCCATGAGATGGCGCAGAATCGCAAGAAAGGCCGTGAAGCGCGCGGCCGCGCCTTCGCGAGACGCGCAAATGGGTTCACGTTTGCGTCTAGCAGCCAACCAGCCTGGATAGCTCAGTCGTCAAAGCATTGGGTTCTCAATCTCAAGGTGATGAGATCAAATTCTACCGGGGGACTAAAGTCTTGTCATGTGGTTCCCTATGGGCGTAACGCTTTTTAGTACCGGTTTTTCTTTCAAGCCGGCCGCTACAGCAGGCTGTTACAGTCAAACGCTACATAACTCCATGGAAATAAGCTGATGTTAAGTACTATCTAGGCTGCGGCACTGACCATGAAGTTGCACTATGCTTTGTGCCACAGCGCCGACCGTTTTCTGGGGCCTAAACATATCAGCGACGTCATTCGCTGAGGTCCCTCGTAGACTGAAGCGATTTGCTCTCCCAATTGCTTGGAAAGTGGGGGGTGGGGGGGGGGGGGGGGAGCAGACGCTCCAGATTCCTTAGAGTCTACAGCTGTTCAGGACTTTTGGTTTGTTCAAACGCGACGTCTCGACGCCAAGCTTCTGGTCCAGGTGATGTACGTCGTGCTGATCGCCCCCAAGGTGCTGCTCATGCTCATCCTCATTCACGGCAGCTCTCTGCATGGGCCCAGCGAGGAAGGCATCGCGTTTCCGCCGCTTCGCTGGAGCAACCTGTGGGACGTTAACGTGAGTGATCTCTCACTCTCTTTCTTTTGGAACCCTGCGAGTATTGCGGCGACGGTAGCGCACCGAGCTCTGATTGGAAGGAATAGCGTGTAGACGAAAAGGCTATAGCTTCCCTTGTCTCCATACTCACGCTTTGAACGTGTTGGAACACCGAACGCCGGTGTCCAGCGTTCGTACGCGAGATACTGCACGGGGGAGCAGACGACGCTCTTGTTGGCTATTACTGGAGGCAGTCGGTGGTTAGAGACAATATCAGCTAGCTCTTGCGTCTACGCAATAATTCTTCCAATCAGCTCCACACTCTGACGCCCAGCGTGCTCTCATCTCCACCTCTTTCTCACTTTCTCTCCGGAAACAATTCAATAATTTCTACACGAAAAAAGGATTAATTCGGAAAATCTTATGCACCCACTGAAGCTCTTGGAATCACATCCCTCACCTCGATATCGTTTTTTAGAGCGCAGCCCTTAGGAGCACGTTTCCAGGTTGAGCGGCGTCGGCGTCGCCGTCCTCGTAACCGCGCGTCGCATTATGGGACGTTTCCCATATTGACGTCACACGTGACGTCACGTGTGACGTCACGAGGGTTACGAGTGACGTCACGAGGGTTACGAGTGATGTCACGAGTGTTACGAGTGATGTCACGAGGATCACGTATGACGTCACCCTCGTGACGTCACACGGGCATTCCCTTTCCTCCGTACCCTCCCCTCCTCCTCTTCAAGGACTGCGCTCTAATTCGGCATTACGGAGAATTGTAAATGTCTTTCATTTTTTTTTTTTCATTTCTCCAGATCTGGATCTCTGCCGTAGCCCAATGCTTGATGTCGCTCCCTGTCGGAGGCACGCGGTACGCAATGTTGGCCCGCTACAGCCCGTTCGAAAACGACATCGAATGGTACGGACGTTAGGGAAATAGAAGCCCCCTTCAAAAATTCCCCCGAAAACATGCAACACCCGTTCGTTGCAACCAATAGCGTGTAATTTCTAATGCGGACCGTGGAATCAAGCCGCGCCATGACAAACTTCCTTTAAGAGGGGACACTACCCAGAAAAACATAATTTCTGCAAAAAAAGTTGATTTTTAAAAATGTCATATTTACATCCACAAACACCTAGAGAGTATTCCCAGAAAGTTTCATTCGTTTACACTGCATAGTTATTTTTTTATAAATTGTTTACGGTCCACCGATGCTAAAGAAAAGGTAGAGGTTGGAGCACTTTAAACACATTTTTCTCTGTTCCACTTTTTGGCATAAATTTCACTTTAGGAAAACTATCGTTTTGTTATTACATAACCTGGATTCATTTTTACGAGTTTTTCTAGAGTGAAATTTTAAGGGGGAGTTAACTTTGAGCTTGTATTTTTTAGTTTTGTCATTTTTCATGCTCAAGAATTAAAATTTTAGACAAAGAATGGAAATCTAAAAAATAGTATTGGAGTTTATGTGGCTTTTTTGTCATGAAAGATGGTATAAATAGCAATATAGCTCCATAGCTTCTCCTAAAGCAATATAACGCATGAAAATGACAAATGTATAAGTAATTTTAAAACGATAGTTTTCCTACGTAGACACGCCCACTTTCATCTTTAAACGTTTGCAATTTTTTTTGTACTTCACCCAGGTTAACAAAAGTTAGCAGAAATGTTCTCAACGTGAACAGAAACAAGCCCTGTAAATGCAATTTAAATCAAACAAGTGGTTCAAAAATTCACTTTTTTGGGTAGCATCGAATTTTCCTAAAAATAACAAGAAATGAATACACTTTTTTTAGGTCTATGGCCCCTTTCACACAAAAACTTGTAGGCAAGTATAACCATTGTAAAAGTCGCGCTTATATATTTCTAGGATCGGCGCAGCGAAACTGCATTAAAAATCCGAATATGTCACATCGTTACTTATAACGCAAAAATTGATTTGTTTTTATTACCGCGGCCTATGCACTGGAATACAATCTCAGAAGTTCTGTACAGCGCACTGGAAGCTGCATGCAATTTCTGCAAATCTGCAGACCGAGCACACCACAAAAGTGGTAGTGACACAACGCGCTTGGGCTTTTTTTTTTTTTTTTTTTCGCCTGTCTTTTTTTTTTATTATTAAATTTATAGCCCCTGCTGGCCTGTGGCGTTAATGCTTAGTAGATTTCAATAATTGATATCGATTCTAGCGAATGATGCTGGTCTGTTTGAGCGGATATTGGTCCGGGTCTTGGTCTGTGTCATTTCAGGGATCCGAATAAATACTGTTTGCTGTTGCTTTGGTTGTGACTTCCAAGCTAACTGAGCGCGCTTCGCGTCTGACCATATCGCGTATCAGCGGATGAAAGCGTAACATTTGCTTTGGTAAGGCAATGTTCTTGTACTCGACGATTTTATGTTCCTATCGCGCAGTTAATAACACTTTTGTTTCCCATTGGATGGAGGGAGAAATTCAAAGCATTACACCATGCAACTAGGAAAAAAATGAAAAAGAAAACAATTGGTAAACACTTACGCTACCCCTAAGGTGATACACCGCGACAACTGACTTGTGCCGTCGGAGCCGCTAAGGTGTCATTTCGGAGCAGATGGACTGCATGAACGGTAAAGTTGCGAGCACGCATCATAGAGTCAGCATAGGCGTTTCGTATTAAACCGAGTTGCAGACTCGACGAAAATTCCGTAGCGTTTTGGACCCAATGAGGGTGTATTAAGCAGTGGGAATTTTCTAAACCTGTTAAACAATTTCATGGGACACAAACTATGACTGCCTTGTCGTAATTCAAGAACATTTTGAAAAACACTCGCCCAAGATTGAAATCTAGGGAACGACGAAACTGCATCTGTATGCATGAACCGTTCCCTGTCGTTGGTGTGGCTGCCTCCACGTCATATGCAATGTTATTGGACACAAACTAACACCACCTTGTGGCCACTGAAGGACACTTCCAAAATCGCGCACTCAGGTTTCAAGCGTGTAGCACCACCCAATTTCACACCCGTGGTTTCGCCGGCTTAACACCCACCGAGCTTTATTGTTTTTATCCCCCGAGAGGCTTTCTGGAATAATTGACGAAAACGCTTTTTTTTTTATTGTTTCCATTATCAGCTGTCTTATGTTTATGTTCCTGCGTGCCGTCATAGTGTCACATGACGACGTATTGTCACGTGACGTCTCAGTGTCACGTGAAGTCATGACATCACGTGACTCACGGTGTCACCTGAAGTCATTAGGTCGCATGGTGTCACTGCGCAACGTGACTTGACAATGTCACGGCGCAGGCACATAGCCAGGATATTGTTTCGGGGGGGGGGGGGCCTATGACAAAATGCTGTGTGAGGGGGAAGGGGGAGAGGAGGCCTCAGCAAAATGGACGATTTCGGGGGGGGGGGGGGCCGGTCCCATGGGCCCAACCCCTCCCCCCCCTAGCTACGTGCCAGTGTCACGTCATGGTGTCAGTTGACGCCAGGTAACTTGTGATGCGATACGCGGCGCGACGTCAGAGTCGTGTCAAGAGGCGTGACGTCAGAGGCATGACGTCAGAGGCGTGACGTCAATGTCGAATCTTTTGGCGGAGTGCCGAAAATTTCTCGGGTCGATATGGAGCGCGGTCGACGGCGCGAAACCCGCGGAGTGATACGCTAACTGTTTTCGCCGCTAAATACAAGAATGAGGAACAGTTGCAGTTGATACCTGGTTCCCGCATTCGCGCCCGTTGAATCATCAGCAACCAAAACGACAGCAGCGATCGGGACATCGGGACAGCCGTGGCCCATGATTGCGTCCCGACTCCCGAGGTCACTTTTCCATTGCTTGCCACGTTGCGTACGACGAACACTGTCCGGGTGACCAGGTCGTTGGTGTCATTTCGGCCTCTTTGATCACAACCGCCTGAACCAGGCTTGAGATGTAAATATCTTCCAGAGCCATGGTGAGAGCAAAGCAATAATTTTCCGCATACTGGCAGTTCCGTCATTCACGACTGGAGAGGCCGCAAAGAAATGGATGATTGAAAGACTGTATTCGCATTTTGGAACTCTTGTTTCAGGCATGATAGTTACACGAGTTACACGAGAGGAAAATATAAAGAAGACAAACACATTGAATGAAAATGAAGTGCAAAGTCTAATAAATAAACGAGCACTTGCTTGTAACATCTGCCGTGACCTTGATCCATTTTCACCAAGTGTGCTCTTCTGTCAGAGAATCACTCTCTGAGATCGTCGTGTCATCCTCGGCAATGTACGCGTAAATGACAACGATGTCAACAATGTCATCAATGATGTGGTTTACTTTTATCATCATGTCCTCTTTAGCAATATCATGACAACAACTCGGTGGTAGTCCCCCCTTTGCTTTCTTGCTCGGAACACCTCTCCAGCGCCTTCAACAATATCTTTTTTGTTTTCGCGTTGTGTGATGATCAACCTCTCACTTGTATCCTTCGGTAAAGGCCTAAACATTTCGCTTGGCTCGTGCAGGCGACCATTATGTCCACCCAAAGCTGATATTTCGGTTCTTGGTTTCACATAGATACTTAAGACGCCCCTGAACAATTTTCTGGCACTCGACCAGATGATCATTTCTTGACAGTTTGTCGTACTCGAAGCCGAGTATGTTTAACATACGATGCAGCGTTTCTTTTGATACTCTGGGTAGGTCATTGTTCCGGAGATGCACTTCTGTAGCTTCGCGACCCTAGGGATTTTTGTTTTTTTCCGGTAGAATCCATGTACAATCCTTCTAAAGTGTGTCGAGGTCAAATTCATTGAGCCTCTTCTCCCGCTCACAATTCTTGTCGCCTTGAGACATGGTTAGTGGAGCCGTAACGTTCCCATCTCTCCTGTACTCGACCATGCACTTTAAAAAAATGAGAAGAAAATAACTTCGCTCACCTACATTGGTTAATTTCGATGTTTTCTTGAACGTCGCTCCTCATGCCAACTGATTCACGGCTGTCCTCAAGCAGGGCTCCTAAAACATTCAAACTGACTTGCTTGGCCCCTTTAGGATAAAAATAAGGCTTAGCGTGGAACCACATTGTTGACTTGGTGGGAGGTGCCATTTTCGGGAAACGGAAGCAGCACCTAAGAACTGCCTTCAGCTTCATTTGAATTCAAACATGGGCATATTTCTAATTTGATAATAAAATATATTAAACCATCTTTGGTGAAAGAGAATTATATTATTTTTAGAAATGTAATTTATTGCAAACTGCTTCTAATAATATCCCGGTGACTAGTTAGTATGAGCTCTTTCTTTCGTGCGAATAGATCTTTAAAAGAAATATCCTCACCGAATTATTGGGATAAACAAATGTAGGGTTTTTTTACATTAGTAAAGGTTTTGTTGCGTTCTAATTCAGCTTGCGTGCATCCCACAGCTTCCACTATGCTACACGGAACTTTTGAGATTAAGTGCAGAAGCCTAAGATCGCAGTTTCTGTTACAACGATTAAGCGGTGACTACAAAGTTGCCTCACTGAACCTCGGATAACGCCAGTGCTCGCTGGAGTAACTATAGTCCCTGTATTGGCTGTGGCGCGACAATAGGAGGCTTCGAACTGGCTACGCCCGGCGTTTCTTCTGTTGTCAGCGACAATAGAGCAATACATTTACACATCCAAAACATTAGACACACATCTTCGTTTGCAGCAGCTACTTGTTTTCTGCTATCATTGATTTCGTTTTACACCTTGCCTCACCCTAGGGACGCCCAAATCATATGTGCGGTAAATGTGCTCTTGAACACCTTTATGTCAATGGCGCTGCTGTCTTTCAAGAAACACTTCGAATTCACCATCGGAAAGTCAACCTCCAGAGCACTCAACGACACCCATCCACGTACGCAAACCTTTGCTGTCATGTTTAGAGTTGTGAGAACGTTTTATGTTTGTAAACGTCACTTCCCACATCCATGTTTGCTTTCTCAATTATGTAGAAGATTTCATTAACTTCGCCGCATTATGTACACTCTAATAAATTGGGAGAATGTTCTTTCTCACAAAATCAATTAGAGAAGCAAATTGCAGGAAGAAGCAGAACAAGAAACAACAGTCTGCGCTATGGCACTGAGCAACACGTTTCACCATGCACAGAGCCATAGTTCTGACAATTATTTTATAAGACTAAACGTATTTTCAGTCTCGTCCTTTGCCAAGCTCTCCCTCCGTAAATTGCAGTGATTGGCTATCTTGAGTGTTTTATCTGAAAGTAGAGGTGCTCCATGTTTCTTAGCGTGTGACAATGTACGAGTACGTAGGTTCTTTTCAGCGGGTGTTTTACAGCCCTACATGCCAAACAATGCTCATAAGATATAACTCGTAATATGTCCACACAATTAGTCAAGTATTTATAAAAATGTATCAGTGAGGAAAAAAAACTTTTTAAAGAAAATATATGATCGTGAAATCGTGTTTTATTTTTAATATTGTCTAAAAAGAAAGCTTGGATTTAAAACAAAAAAGGCGAAGCAAGAATCCGGAATAAAAAGTAGTTAAATAAAACAAAAAAATTGTAGTTATCTACTCACCTGGCATACGAGTCTAATCAAGAAGCAACCGGTATTTTTTTTATTCTTCGTGAGCCAAATAGTTATGCGGGCTCATGCTCCAGGTACTTACTGAAAAAAGATTCATCTCTCATTTATCGTATATATTGAGTTATATTTTTTTATTTCTCAAATATGTGTCTTTTAAATTCTTACAGTGGTGCACGACTGTAGTGCCGCGAAGACAATTATCTAGGTGCCCGTACAATATGTTATTAGTAGAAATATTTTATCCCAGTTTAGTGAGATATCGGTGAGATCGCTCCAAAAGACATGCAATAAGATAGCTACAAAATACCTACTAAATATTAGCCTCACTAGATGAATTCTGTAAATTCAAATTTTCACAATAACACTAGATAATTTGAATTGTTATTTACAGTGACCAGATTCCTGATCCCTAGCACAGCTTCGATAACAATAAGACCACTCTTTGGAATTCCAAGGTCGTCGGGATTGTTTCTGCTCTTTCCGGTCGTCGTTACCATCACAAGTCAGGTATGCTTTAGGAACATTATTGTTGAACCCTATCACTGATAAATACTGCATCGATGAGCTGGTTAAAGCAAATCTATCGTACTATTTAAAAAAAAAAGAACATTCTGTTGGTAATACTGCTTGAAGGGAAGGCAGGCCACCGCCCCATTTCTTGTAATGAAATTTCCCAGTTACTTACCTTGCCAAAACCTTAAGAACAGATCACGGAACACTGGCACCATGAACAAACCACCGACGGTTTATCAGTTACCTTTAAAGCATGGTAGGCTTTAAAACGAAAGCCCTTACTTCCAAAAATTGTCCATCCGTGTGCCCGCGCCTTCGTCCGTTCAGTTCCCATAGCAGGGCACTCCATCACAAGCGGTCAACTGGCTGGTCATGTTGTATCATATAACAGTTCACCTGTCGTCATTGTGTCACGAGACACCGAGTCACGTGATAATTTGGTGCCGCGTGAAATGACATGATATTATTCGACGACTGAATGCCGTGACGTCGCACGATCACGTCGCACAACCTCAGGTCATGTGACATCACGGGGTCTCGCGACTCCGCTCCCTGACGGGAATTCACGTGACGCTATAATGTGCCACATGACGTGACTTCACTCGGCGATACGTTGTCAAGTCGTGGTGTGTTCCATGCGTGATATAGGACTTTGAAAATAAATGTCGCTGTTTTTTTTTTTTTTTCCCCACCAGCTTCTTACGACTGAGGTGATCTTCTCCGAGCTCCAGAACGCCTTTCCCTTAGTGCGAAACAAGCACCGACTGTTCAGGGCCGCCTTCTACTGTGCACTCCAGGTCGCCAGCCTCGCGCTGTTTGAAGGGGTGAGTTTCGGTAGAGTGTACTAAAAAAAAATATATATATGTTTTAAATGTTCATTATTATTTTTTTATTGCTGACTGCAAAGCTATCTGAACTACCCTTGCACTTTTAAATATTTGACTGTTTGAACTCTTGTTTGTCCAAAAAGCTTCTGACTTGGCTTCCCTATGTTAATTAAGCAGTTTTTTTTTGTATCCCTTCGAGCCTGTTTTAATAAGTTATGTTTTAAGTAAATCTAAAATTTTGGGGCACAATTTAAACAAAGGAAAACGTAAAAGTGGATCTCACCGAAATTGTTGCGTAAAATTGCCACCTATACAGCTAGCAGCACAAAGCAGCGCGAACCCCACCAGCAATTCCCTCCGAGTCCATGTAACCCGATCGTGGCCCCTAGTGGGTGCTGTATATTGTGTTTCATTTGTGCGGTTCATTATTAAACAAAAAGTAATTATTCTGCGAAGTTATGGCACCCTAGGATAGAGAATAAGCATGAATTTCTGCGCTACAGTTATGTTTTGTTTTTCAGACTGCAGTCGCATATCGAGTGAGGATTGTTCCGTCCACAGAAATAAAGTTCACCATCTTTATTCTTATTATACAAACACTCTCCTTCTTTAGAGGCTATGGTAAGCTAAATTTGCTCGTCATCTTGAAAACGTTCTTCAAAACTCTGAATAATCTCTTGATGTGATTGTTTTCTGTGCAACAAATTCCCACAAAAACGTCCTGGAGGCATCGACAAATGTGTTGTACCTTCATTCAATGTCTAGTCTAAAAATGTCATTCACGCAAAAAAGGGAAATAGTATATTGTTCCTAATGTCAATCTTTTGTGTAGTGTTATATCGTTATTAGGACATATTTCAGTGTAATAGTGTGCTTATTTTGCTCTTTGTATTATATGATGCTGCTTTGAGGTCAGTGATATATTTGATCCAATGAAATATCACACATTCGTTGTCACTTGAAGAAGAAAATACTACCGTTTTAGAACATTCTTCCCTCCATTAGAGCTGGTTGTCAGTCAGATGTTCAGTTTCATCTAGAATAACTTTTTACTAAAGAATCAGTGCTGTGGCTCGCACATTTCTAAAATGCACCATATTACACGTAGGGATTCAACGCACCTGTTTTGACTATGAATTCATGCTCAATCGACGACCCACCACTTACATGCTTGTATGTTGGACAATTCTTATTCCTTTCATTCTGCTGGTGAGTAAACCTTCATTCATGGTTTTTTTTTTGTATGCTGCTATATATTGTGTTAGAAAGGAATCTTCTTTTATGGGTTCTTAGATTGTACATGTTCTAAGTTCACGTGAAAAATAAGTTAATTTTATTTGTTCGCGCATAATCTTTAAATCCTTAGAGAGCATTCGGAATAGGAACATTTTGAAGAAGTTATAAAGACGAAACGTATTGTGCGCCCCTTTACACAATTCGCCAGCGCAATTACTGCTTTTTTTAACCAATTTATAGGGCATTCTATTAATATTTCTATTAGTTTTGGTCGATAACAAATGCATTAAAAGTTTATCTTGGCATTCTGTTACAAAGTGTTTGCATTGTAAAACTAATTCGCCAATAAATTCTTGTTTAGAACCAAGTAAGGACATATAATTGTAATTTAGCCTGAAAATACTGCATTAGTTAACCCTAACGCCAAATATTTTCTTACTCTTTGTACTAACAATGCTGTACGAATACAAAAACACGAAATACCTTTCTTTATGAAAATGTAGCCTTCCCAAAGATAGTCAGCTCAGCAATATTTAGGGATTATAAATAAAATTTTCGGAAGCCTTAAATAAATTCTCGGAAAGTCTGCAAGAAATTGAAACTGAATTTTGTACCCCAGTGTACGTTATGCATATATCTTAAAAATACTGTAAACGCCAGGACGTTTCTAATTTGGTGCCTCTATTACACGTTTTCCAAAAGACATAACTTTCAAGTGAAGCATCAATATCAAGGCTTACAATAGTTCCCGAGACTGACTCCCTAACTCTATCTGTCAAGACTGACTCCCTGACTTCCCTTTTTCCATTTTTTTCAGGCTTCCTTTTTCTATTTGTTCTTGCATACTCAAAAGGTTGTCGTTTACGGCGACGCATATTCAACGGATAATGTCTACAACTTTATAGGGCTCTCATTGACCACTTTTTCCGTCGTCCTCTTCGCACTGTGGACGTTTAGAACGCACCAATACGTAAGTCTGCCTTTCAGTTTGAATTCTCAAAAGACACGGTAGAAGAACTTAATAATTATATTTCAAAAAAGTAATCTTTATTTTATGGGCCCAGAAACAAGCCCACGGTTAATTTATTTTTGCGCACTCAACTAAACAAAAATAATAAGAAACGAAAAGAGAGCATTCAAAAAGACAGAGTAACACGATAACCAACGGTGGACATGCCCCACACAATGTATGGTACATACTTGCTACTATGGTCGCCGACAACTTAGGGAACGGAGGGTATGGGGAGTCCAGATTCATCACCTTATCGCTCCATAGCAAATCAGATTGCAGAATTTACCGATAAGAACGCCTAAGAGTCAATCGGAGGGCGAGGAACATGAAGATAATGAGCCGTGCCCTGCGGTTCGTGAGCTGTCAAGGACTATATATATACGTCGTAGAACGCTGCGGGAGAGCTGAGTGATAATTGAGTATGACTGAGCTATGGTCACTGCGTCAGCTCAAGAAACGCCCGATAGTACCATGGTCTAATCACGGGCCTTTCTTGGACAGCGAGTTAAGGCCAAAATCATAAAATGATGACAATGAAAACGTCCCAACCATTAAACAAATCACTGCCATGCCGCATTCCCGGCGCTGTGCGCGACGCAGTTGAATTGAGGAGCGCGTCGACACGCGACGCGGAAGCATGGCCTTGCCGAGACAGCAGGACATAGCTGGATTAAGAGGAAAAATCAACTTGGTAGATGGCCAGCTCTGCGACAGCTGCCGCTTTCAATACGCCTTATGAACTCTGTTATAAAGAGCTGTCGTTTCGATTCGACACTAAGATTCTTCAGTGATGTGGACAACCGCAACGTTAAGGTAGGCAAAGTAAGAGGGGTTAACAGGGAGAAATAAAATGAAAATATGGGCATGAAGAAAAAATGCGATAGTGATTTGTTATAAGACATCAACACTAACGATATAAGGACATCGTATAACAAAGGAATAAAGACTGCGATGTGCTACATACAAGCATGGTGCCGGTATTTACATGTTCCCAGCTCCTCACAGATATATCCAACTCCCTCAGACACTGGCCGCCAGCATGGCACCTTCTCCATCCTGGGGACCGCGACAAGCGCAGCGCGCCCTCGAGTACCAGGACAAGATCATCCAGTGGGAAGCTAGTCGCCGCAAGGCCGGAGAAACCGCGTCGGGCGAAAGCGGTGTGGAAAACAGGTTGCTTCACCACCACTCGTCCCCGCTCACCCACAGTCGGAGCAGCCAGTCACTCTCGTCGTACCTGAGAGATGCCAAGGAGCACTACGGAAGCTCGCTCATCAGACACCTGAGTGCCACCTGGTCTCGGTCGCGGACCCCGGATGCGAAGGTGGCGGGAGTCTCCTCATCGCAGTCGCAGACGTCGCCTCCACGGCTCTCTCCGACGATGATGAGCCGCCGTGAGACGATGTCCACGCCTCCACTGCCTGAGTCGAGGTCACCGGGAACTTTGTCGACGGACCCTGTGACCAGGGAGGTTTTGGGAGGAGGGACGACACCGTAGAATAAAGATGGGTTTCGTGTTATTCGCTCCGGTTCCGGGGACGTGGGTGCCTGTGTGGTACGTGAAAATATACCATGCAACATACTTGAATCTTGTTTCCGACTGTTACTGGTTTTCTGCTGATATAAGTGAGTACGTCAGTCAAATTCTTGTTGCGTTAAGAGAGGCGACAGGTGTCGAACCTTTTGACCACGATAGCTGCCGGTGTCCCCGATGGCGAAGCAGTATTTCCATTTATTTAGAAAAGTCTGCGGACGGCACGCGGCCTCGACCGATACGTCAGACGCCTTCTGCCAAACTCTCCTCTGCCCTCCGCCGAGGACCCTACTTCCGTCTCGAAGGGGACACATTCCTTCCGCGCGGAAGAGCTACCGACGTTTCTCCACTTGCTGATAACCGCCTCCTCCTTCTTAACGAGAGTGTTCTTTCGGTAACTCCGAGGGCAGCCAAAAATAAGGACAATAAAAAAAAATACG
Source organism: Ixodes persulcatus (assembly GCA_013358835.2). Taxonomy (NCBI): domain Eukaryota; kingdom Metazoa; phylum Arthropoda; class Arachnida; order Ixodida; family Ixodidae; genus Ixodes; species Ixodes persulcatus. The sequence continues at coordinate 795,564 of JABSTQ010011338.1, read as the reverse complement.
ACAGATTTCTAAAACGTTCAAGTTCATGCTTTCAATTTACCTTTATCGCTACAAGGCATGACATCGTATTTTTAATTAAAATTATTTTTCGTCCAGGTGTAATTTTGGCTGGACCTGTTAGGTTAAATTTTGCTGCGCGCAATCCAAAATTCGGGCTAAAGGCCCGTTCACACGATGCATTTTTCTCGCGGGCAGGGGTGCTATGTTGCGCTTTTTGGACTCCCAGGAGACTTGGAAGAGGGAAGTGACGTCAACGACTAGAGAAAAGCAGATTGGATGTTGACAGAAGAAAACAAAATCAAGATCCAATCTGCATTTGCAGCGTTGTTGACGTCACTTCCCTCTCCCTAGTCTCCTGGGAGTCCAAAAAGCGCAACATAGCCCCCCAGATTGATACTTTAGACCCATGTTGCGGATAAAAAAGACAGGACGCGGGATGGCCAAAAAAACGTGCTTTTCGTGTAAGGCTCGTCAAATTATGAGGCGCTGGAGAAATACAGCCTTCTGCGTTAAGTCCTTATTTCGAACTCTTTGTTCGCCTTCCGCCCATTGAAAAGCATGCGGGATGCGGTGCTCGATCAACCGCCTCCGCCGGCGATCGAGCACCGGCGGAGGCGGTTGATCTGACATACCGCGTTCGGCTTTGGCTAGCAGACGGCGTTCGTAAAATGGCGTCAGCTGTTGCTGGCTTCACGCGGCGGAACCGTGCGTGCTTCCATTCATTCGGCGTTCGTTGACATGGTGACGGCGAGGAAAGCAGACGTGCGGAAGAACGCTGCGGCGCAGCGATAACAGGTGCGTTCTAAGGCCCTTCCCGCATGCCTTTCAATGGGCGGAAGGCGAACAAAAAGAGTTCGAAATAAGGACTTAACGCAGAAGGCTGAATTTCTCCAGCGCCTCATAATTTGATGAGCCTTACACGAAAAGCACGTTTTTTTGGCCATCCCGCGTCCTGTTTTTTTTTATCCGCAACATGGGTCTAAAGTATCAATCTGCCCACGAATCTAAAAAAAGTTGCGAGCACACCTCGCTTCTGGAGCGAGCTTTTGCTGAAACTTTGCCGAGTCTTGTCAATCACTCTGAGGGAGCCACCAATGGCCGCTCAGAAACGCTCTCACGTGGCCTTTGAGGGGGGAGCGAGCGGTTTGAGAAGACCACTTCACTGCCGGTGTTGTAGCCGAACCAAATCCGAAAAAACCGAAACCACGAACGATGGATACTGCCGGCGCTTCCGCAAGCACGTCAAGCACCACTGAAGGAAAAGTGAGTAGCATATCGGAAAAAAATCCAGCGATGGACGAAGACAATTAGCGGGAGTTGGCGAGATTAGAATAGTGCTCATAGCGTTGTTGTCGCGACGATACCGCTGGATAAGAGGCCATCGAGTAAACTGAAATTAAGTTTGCTTTGTTTACAAGCGAACGTGAAACCATGTGCGCTCTCTGAAACAGTGCACAGTAAAATCGGGGCAGACATGGGCGCCGAGAAGTAACCAGATTGGGCACGTAGCGTTTCTATGAATACCATGTGCATTGATAGCAGCAATGAATTGGCTGCGTACGGGCTCGGCGCCGGCACATGTCCTGCACGTACAGGTTGCCGCCTCAATCGGCTTTGCGCACATGCGAGATCGCTGCAAGTAGCGCAGTATGTGATAAAAAAAATTAAAGTGAATTGACTGCATAAAATGCGCCAAGCAGGTCCCCAGATAAATAGCGATCTGATTCGGAGCGCCACATCATGGTCAACACCGAAACTATTTTCGCGAGTCTAAACGTCATCGTTGTTGCACGTGAAGCGGTACGTGTGAACGAGCACATTTCGCGAAACTTGAGTGTCGCGAAACTGTTGCGCGCCTAAAAGATGCATCGTGTGAACAGACCTTTAGTCTATACCCGCAATTGCTCGTAGAACTAAAGAGACAATGAAGAGAATTTGGAAGTGCAACGATTAAAATAGATGTCCTGAGTATTGCAGGCAATCTTGAAAAAGTCTTAAGGTCTGTTCATACGATGCATCTTTTAGGCGCGCAACAGTTTCGCGACACTCAAGTTTCACGAAATGTGCTCGTTCACACGTACCGCTTCACGTGCAACAACGGTGACGTTTAGACTCGCGAAAATAGTTTCGGTGTTGACCATAATGTGGAGCTCCGAATCAGATCGCTATTTATCTGGGGACCTGCTTTGCGCATTTTATGCAGTCAATTCACTTTAATTTTTTTTTTCTCACATACTGCACTACTTGGAGCGATCTCGCATGTGCGCAAAGCCGATTGAGGCGGACGCCTTTACGTGCAGGACATGTGCCGGCGCCGAGCCCGTACGCAGCCAAATCATTGCCAAAGCTGCTATCAATGCACATGGTATTCATAGAAACGCTACGTGCCCAATCTGGTTACTTCTCGGCGCCCATGTCTGCCCCGATTTTACTGTGCCAGCTGTTTAAGAGAGCGCATATGGTTTCACGTTCGCTTGTAAACAAAGCAAACTTGGTTTCAGTTTACTCGATTGCATCTTATCCAGCGGTATCGTCGCGACAACAACGCTATGAGCACTATTCTAATCTCGCCAACTCCCGCTAATTGTCTTCGTCCATCGCTGGATTTTTTTCCGATATGCTACTCACTTTTCCTTCAGTGGTGCTTGACGTGCTTGCGGAAGCGCCGGCAGTATCCATCGTTCGTGGTTTCGGTTTTTTCGGATTTGGCTCGGCTACAACACCGGCAGTGAAGTGGTCTTCTCAAACAGCTCTATCCCTCCTCAAAGGCCACGTGAGAGCGTTTCTGAGCGGCCATTGGCGGCGCCCTCAGAGTGATTGACATAGAGTTCCTGTATAGGCTCCCTACGGGAGCCAGAGTTGCGCGTTTATGCATAGCATGTGGATTCAGCTCGTCACGTGACTGAATTCGGCGAATAGCAGCGCCGCGCGTTCGAGGCGCGCGGCGCGCTCAAAAGCCGGGGAACGTACGCCAAGGCGCGTGCAACGTCTACTTTGCTGCACGACACATGATATGGCTCCTCACGCGATCGGATCTCGGCGAATAGCGGCGAGGGCGGCACGCGGCACGTGGAATCAAACGCGCAACTTGGCAAAGTTTCAGCAAAAGCTCGCTCCAGAAGCGAGGTGTGCGCGCAACTTTTTTTAGATGTGCGCGTCCTTTTCGGACTCGTTCAGACGGCGTACCATTTCGCGAAACTACATTTCGCGACACTAGATGCGCGAGAAAAATGCATCGTGTGAACGGGCCTTAAAGGGGCTATGCAACAATTTTTTTACTTTGCGCAAATACCGCTTAGAACGGATCCCTGACGTTAATGACCTATGAAACACGCCTTCGTTTTTCACCCGACGCATTAGAAGTCCCAGAAAAAAATTAAAAAACAACGAGCAGCGTTCACGCCCTCAACTCGCAGCCAGAACAAGCGGCCACGTGATCTGGAGCCGATTATATGCCGCCAATGTTGATCATAGCCACGCGCTGGGGTTGGCAAAGCACAGGACACGCGCTGAGTTCCAGACATTGTTATGTCTCGGCTATTGTCGTCGTTGCAGCGATTGGACACGGGCCACTACTCGAATGCTTCTCGAGCTATCAATTATCACGAGCCTAAATCGAGTGCCCACGCAATGCTCGGGTTCAATCTATGAACCGCATTCAAATATCGTCATACGGGTGTACTGCGATCCCCGCGTTACGTCATCGAATTTTGCAAGGGAGAGATTGAATGAAAATGATCGCTTTTGTCCTTGAAATTACACCGCAACAAAGGAGTTTCTTGGCCAGTGGCATTGCATGCGAGTATCCTTGAGTCCCACTAGTGCCAGTAAGCTCGTGTAAAGTGAAAAACATTCCAATTGAATATCGTTGCACAGCTCCTTTAAGGCCGGTTCTCACATGAAGCGAAGCGCTGATGTAGCGCTCCTCACGTGCCGTCAGCTACTTATCGCCTGCCACGAGCAACAGTTTTGGCGGTGCGATACAAAGCTGGTGAACGCTCCGGTCAGCACGCGCTTAGCGCGAGGTTAGCGCTATGCTTGTAGCGCTTCGCTGCATGTGTGAACAGGCCTTTAAAGGCCTGTTCACACATGCAGCGGAGCGCTACAAGCATAGCGCTAATCTCGCGCTAAGCGCGTGCGACCGGAGCGTTCACCAGCTTTGTATCGCACCGCCAAACCTGTTGCTCGTGGGAGGCGACAAGTAGCTGACGGCACGTGAGGAGCGCTACATCAGCGCTTCGCTCCATGTGAGAACCGGCCTTAAAGGAGCTGTGCAACGATATTCAATTGGAATGTTTTTCACTTTACACGAGCTTACTGGCACTATACTTCGTCTCACCCTAGCATGAACTAACCGCGAAGGCTGTGCTAGCGCGAGCGGCCAGCCTTGACTGCCTTGACTAGAGCACTTGCTGCACGAGCTCTCGTGCAGCCGCCGCGGCTTCATTCAAATCGACTAGCTCGCGCTTTTAGCACGCACGGCCAACAATAGTCCATACTAAGGTGAGACGAAGTATAGTGGGACTCAAGGATACTCGCATGCAATGCCACTGGCCAAGAAGCTCATTTGTTGCGGTGTAATTTCAAGGACAAAAGCGATCATTTTCATTCAATCTCTCCTTTGCAAAATTCGATGACGTAACGTGGGAATCGCAGTACACCCATATGACGATGTTTGAATGCGGTTCGTAGATTGGACCCGAGCATTGCGTGGGCACTCGATTTGGGCTCGTGATAATTACCAGCTCGAGAACCATTCGGGTAGTGGCCCGTGTCCAATCGCTGCAACGACGACAATAGCCGAGCCATAACAATGTCTGGAACTCAGCGCGTGTCCTGTGCTTTTCCAACCCCAGCGCGTGGCTATGATCAACATTGGCGGCATATAATCGGCTCCAGATCACGTGGCCGCTTGTTCTGGCTGCGAGTTGAGGGCGTGAACGCTGCTCGTTTTTCTTTAATTTTTTTCTGGGACTTCTATTGCGTGGGGTGAAAAACGAACGCGTGTTTCATAGGTCATTAACGTCAGGGATCCGTTCTAAGCGGTATTTGCGCATAGTAAAAAAATTGTTGCATAGCCCCTTTAACTCTAATCAAAGCGTACTCTTTCTCGTACTGAAAAATCCTTGAGACAAGAGATACGAAAGAGTGAAACACAAATGGTGTCGGCTGCTGCTGGCTTGAGACGCTGCGAACGCGTGTGGGCCTGTCCAGCAGACGCGTCGTCGTCATGCTGACGGTGACTACACTCTAAGAAATGCCTGCACGTCAACTTACCCGCAAAACACTCGAAGAGCCAGTCTCAGTGATCTAAGAAATCAGCTCAGCAAATGATGAGGCGGAACATCTGTTTAGACCTGAAAATGAAGTATGCGCTGTGGCATTACGCAATGCAAAGCGTCATGCTTGCATTGCGTAATGCCACAGCGCAGACTTCATTTTGAGGTCTAAACAGATGTTCCGCCTCATCATTCGCTGAGCTGATTTCGTAGATCACCGAGAATGGCTCTTCGAGTGTTTTGCGGGTAAGTAGACAGGCAGTCATTTTTTAGAGTGTATAGCTGACGGACTTTATCGTGCGGAAGGAGGCGGCGGGGTGGAAAAATATCAGCTCCGTGCGTGGATTCTTCCGCCGTGATTTTCAATGAGCGGAACGCGTACATAAAAAGTTAGAAATAAGGCGGTCGGTTTTTACTTTCCTGGAACATAGAAGAAAGTATGCGCGCTTTTTCGAGTGAGTCGAAACGTGGTGGGGCTTGTTTACAAATAGCCCCTAACCACTTCCGGTTCGGAAGTAGATTGCGGGTTTCGCAGTATTTGCGAAACACTTTACACACGCCATCTCTATAGGGTTGGTCAACGTTGGCCCGCGCCATGAAACTTGCATTTTCATTGTTCTCGTCATCACAATAAACACAGGTAAGTCAATCTCTGTTGATTCGTAACATTTATTCGCTGCTCCTGTCTTCGCGCTGTTTCGCTGGATGATACCTCCGAATGCATGATTTATTGCGATTCTATATTCTTCCTCCGCGGTTACTGTTCGGGCGGCGGTACAGACATACAAATATTTTTTGTCGTCCTACATGAGAATAGCTTTCTAAAGTTCACTTATATGCACGGACATTTGTTCCAGATATTTCGCGCTTTGAAAAGCTGAACCTTCAAATTTCGATCGAATTTTTTTTTTTGTCAAATGTATGTGTGTTGCGGAGAGAGGCAGGGAGTATATTTCGCGCTAATGGTGATGATGATAATTCGCGGCCATTTCTTTGTATTTTGGGGTTTCATTTGATTTCATTTCATTTATTTACTCGGAAGGCCGAACAATTACAAAGAGGAGTGGGCGAAATAAGCACAAAAAATAATAATGAACGTCAACATAAACACAACAGCACGGTTACAAAAATGGTTGCAAAAATGGTTACAAAAATGGTTACAAAAATGAATTTGAAGCGGACGGTGTCGGTGATCAGGGTGATGGAGGTGGTGGGGAGGTGGCTCCAGTCGACACAAGTTTTGGGAATGAAGGAGTTGAAATGTAAATTAGTGCGGCTGCTTGGCACGCCAACCTTGTACTGGCGGTCGCTGCGGGAGGAAAGATACGATGGTCGCAGAAAGAGAGAATCACTGAGGGGAGAGTTAAAATGATAAATCTTTTAAAGAGACAAACACAATACATTTTACGACGCAATGAAAGATTGGGCCTGTTAAGATTAGATTTCATTGAAGAGACAGTGGCAGTACGGAAGTAATAAAAAAAATGAAACCCGCCGAATGGTTCTGGATGGCTTCTATTTCTAAAATAAGAGTGGTCCCAAATTGACGATGCGTATTGTAGATTTGATCGGACTAAAGGTTTATAGAGCAGAAGCTTTAGGTTATTTGGGGCTAAAGAAAAGTTACGCCATAGATAACCGAGTGAACGATTAGCGTTACTTGTGATGTAGTCCACGTGATTTTTGCCATGAAAGGTGCGAGCGCCACCCAGCGTCCCACAGTAATACCCGTGCCACACGGGCAATTCGAATGTCATTTACAACGAAAGACATTTGTGTGATCGGCGAATCAGCTCGCAATCTGTCGCGCGTTGAATGCGCTACGCCCGGGTTGGCCGTCCGCTCAAATGTCATTCGTTGTAAATGGTATTCGATATGCCCGTGTGGCACGGGTATAAGTCTCTACCGGCGAATGCGACGGCCTGAGGAGCGCAGCCAGTACGCGAAAAATCTCTGAAGCCATGACTTAAAGCAGGCACTGAGCGCACCTCCCCTTCAGCCACCCAAACGCAATCTTCAGGTCCTAAATAGTCGTTAATTTTATTTTTAGGCTGCGGGGAGTTTAGCCTGCCAGAGCACGGCGACATTGTTACGCTCTATTAGTGGCGAGATGTTTTGGTAGCACCCTCCCATGGTTCCTTCTCGTGACGTCATTACCTTGAGAACAACAAGTTCAATGATGTTTGTAATTAGCATGGTGAAAGCTGGAAATTATTGCGCTTTTAAATTAATACTGCCAACACCGCCAAAATTGAAGTTCTTTCATTCCTCTTATTTCCGTAGAAGAGAAATCCTTTCCTGACGTCATAGTCAGTACTGATCCAATCGTGGAAGACCGATCACAGCGACGCTTTAGATCGCGGACGTCGCCAATTGGCGACGTGACCGCTCGAAAGCGTCGCGGTGGTCGGCCCTCCACGATTGGCCGAATGCTGACTTTGACGTCAGCAAAGGATTCCTCATCGACGGGAATAAGAGGAATGTAAGAACTTCGATTTTGACGGTGTTGGCAGTATTAATTTAAAAGCGCAATGATTTCCAGCATTGAACTTGTTGTTCACAGCGTAATGACGTCACGAGAGGTAACCATAGGAGGGCGCCACCCAAACATCTCGCCGCTATTAGCGGCGAGAAGTTTTGGTGGCGCCCTCCTATGGTTCCCCGTTGTGACGTCATTCCCTTGCAAACAACAAGTTCGATGGTGTTTGTAAATAGCATGGTGGAAGCTTGAAATCATTGCACTCTCAAAGGAACACTGCCAACACCGTCAAAATTAAAGTTCTTTCATTCCTCTTATTTCGTCAATGATAAATCCCCTTTCCTACGTCATAGTCAGCGTTCGGCCAATCGTAGAAGGCCGACCACAGCGACGCTTGTGTTCGCTCACTTGCGGCCATAGCTGTGTGCGCGACTACTGAGCGCGTGCTGATGGCGAGCTTCCACAGTTCTTTTGTAACGTGCATTCCGCACCCTCAGGATTGCCGGTCTTAGCAGCCTATTAATGTGGGCTCGTTCTGAGCATGCGCTCTAAACAGCACCTACAAATATGGCGCCCAGTGAAGACTCCTTATTCGCATATGCAATACGACTGCTTGCCTGGGGACTTTAACGTCCATCCCTTGCTCGTGGCCTTCGAGATTCTTACGGCCTCCGAGAATCTCGGAGGTCATGCATGCTTGCTGCAATGTGTTTCGGTTTCGGCCGCCAGACGGTTTCGGACACCAGACGGTTTTTAAGAGAAAGCGAAAAGAGAAAGAAACGCCAGATTCCGCGAGCTTCGTATACGCGCAAGAGGCACGCGCTGTGCAAAGAACGAAGAAGCAGTAGACTGAACCGTTCGCCCCTCCGTCCCGCTCCCTACCAGTGACATGCGGGCTCAGGCGGATGCCGCGAACCCTCTGTCCCTGAGCCGCTACGAGGGCCAGCCCAAGCGGGAGAAATGGGCCAACAAGCTCGAGTTTCTCCTCTCCTGCATCGGTATGTCGGTCGGACTGGGCAACATCTGGCGGTTCCCGTACATGGCCTACGTCAACGGCGGAGGTGAGACATTCTTCTCTGCTCTCCCTCCCACTTCTTTCCACTTTAGCAGAGGAAACGGTGGAGAGGAGGTGGGCTCCTCTACAGCGCTTACTTTGTTTAAGTGGAAAGATGTGTACTGGTCGGTGATGGCATGCCGGCCGCGAGACAGTGCGACGGTGCACGCGAGCGCCGGCTGCGGCGCGAGTCAGGCTTCCTCCCGCGTCCCCTCGTTCGGGTTATGGCTGCTCAACCCATATACCAATAAACCCTTGGTTCTCCGTGCCCGACACACCGGACGCCTCGAGTGGACTACTTTACACTGGCGACGAGGTAAAAGTGAGGTCTCGGCAACGACAGCGCTCCACCGCAGCAAGTATGACTGCGTATGCACCCTTCGAAGAGTTTATGCCAAATGACCCTGCGTCCTGGCCACGCTATATCGAGCGCCTGGAATTTTACTTCGTGGGGAACAATATCACCACGCCAGAGAAGAAACGAGCCGTTCTCTGCAGCGTCTGTGGCTCGGCCACATATGCCATCTTGCGCTCTCTCTGTTCGCCAAGAGCTCCAGTCGAAACACCATACAAGGACATCATACTCAAGCTTCATGAGCACTTCGCTCGCCTGCCGCCGGTAACCTTCGCGCGATTTCAGTTTTTCAAGCGGGGCCAGCGTTCTGGGGAGTCTGTTGCAGACTTCGTAGCAGATCTCCGACGTTTGGTTGAGCACTGCGAGTTCGGTGAGATGCTCGACGACATGCTTCGTGACCGCGTAGTTTGCGGCGTTCAAGACGACGCGTTGTAGAGACGTCTACTCGCCGAGCCGAACCTAACACTGTGCAAGACCGTAGACATGGCGAAGGCAGCGGAACTAGACAAATTCCAGACCATCGAAATCCGTACCTCTGCTAAACCGGAGCCTACGGCGGTATCAGAAACCTATCGCGTGGGGATCGACGCAAGGTCAAGGTCGCCGCGTGGAAGCATCGCACCGAGCGTGTCAAGCTCTCCGCCTACCGAATCCAGCTGCACAGCTGAAACCATAGAGGGCAGCCTGAAGCCAGGTTCGCCAGGTACATGCTGGCGTTGCAATGGAGCGCTGTAACGTTTCGGCCGGGATGGCCGGAGTGACGACACCTTCGTTGTGGCAGGCGACTTTATTTCAGTCCCATCTCAAGCAAAAAGCGCTCCCACAGCCGGTGCAGTGGCCTTTTATCGAGTTCGCACAGAAAACTGGGCATAAGCCCCGTCACGCATATCATGCCAATAAGATACGTTACAACTTCTACCCCCTTCGAGGGCAGAGCCTCGGAATAATGGCAACCAAGAAACAGTTCTCGCAATGACTGCGGTGTCCCAGGTTAGAAGCGTTCATGAAGGGTGCTGCACGAGCCGTCAGCTGCACACTTCAGCACAGGCGACTCCTGGAACCTTGACCCACCTGTCCAGGGCAGGCGGCGAAGCCTCGAAGCCAAGGGACTTTTCTCCAGGGAAGGTTGTTGAAAGAACCGCAAGGTGCAGAAGCTGTAGACGACTTGGACCCAGTTGCTCCTTCTGACATTGGTCCACTGGTCCAGGGCAGTCTTCAGTAAAAGCCCAAGCCAAGGGACAGCAGTTCAGGGGGAACATGACAGTAGCCACCGGGCGCTCCTGAAGCCAAGGTCGTCGACTGCGAGTAAGCTAGACAGTTGAACGAACGACAACCAGAAAACCCGGGCGACGGCCAGGAGATGCCAAATCGAGATTCCAAGTTGTCGAGTGAAAAAACACTACACCAACCATAATACCGCACTGCCAGATTTTTATTTTGTGTCCCGACTTGGGATTACCCCGCCCCGAAGCTGTGTTGTCTACCCCAAAAAAGTGTTTCTTATTTACAATTCTTATTTACAAGATTAAAAGTCAAGTGACAAACTTATTTACAGAGGAAGAAAAGAAATGAAATGTATTTAGACCGCTCTGCTCAAACTGTCAGCGTTTGAGTGGAGCTTTCCTTTCTTGTGTTTCACTTGAAAAGAATAGGATTGCAATGTCAGGCTCCAACGCAAGAGTCTACCATTTTTGGGAGCCATCTGACTCAGCCAAGTTAGTGGTTTATGATCGGTGACAAAAACAAATTCTGCACCGTCAAGGTAACATTTCAGCTTCTCTACAGCCCAGACCATACAGGCACATTCTTTCTCTACCGTGCTGTATGTCTGTTCCCGTGTCGTCAGCTTCCGGCTAGCGAACAGAATTGGGTGTTCGTCCCCCTTGCTATCAATTTGGCTCAGCACGACGCCCAACCCCTTTTCACTTTCATCGCACTGTACCAAGAAAGGTCTCGAAAAGTCGGGACTGGCCAGCACAGGAGGGCTAATTAACGCCTCTTTCAATTTCTCAAAGGCTTGGCGCCGTATCTCGTCCCATACAATCCGGACAGGCACCTTTTTGAGAGCATCTGTTAACGGACTAGCTAACTCGGAAAACTGAGGGATGTACTGCTGATAGTAATTTACTAAACCAATGAAAGACATTAAGTCTTTCTTTGTGTCCGGTAAAGGAAACTCATGGATAGCCAAGAGTTTCAGCTCTTGCGGACGCCTCTTTCCTTGACCAACCACGTGGCCTAAGTAGCTCACCTTGGAACGCGCCAACTTGCACTTGCTCGCCTTCACTGTCAAACCCGCGCTTCGCAACCGAGATAAGACGTCGCGCAAGTGCTGTTCATGCTCTTCCCAAGTGTTTGAAAAAACTGCAATGTCATCAAGGTACGGTAGCGCGAACGTTTCTGCCCTCGAAAGCACCTTGTTCATAAGACGGGAAAAAAACGAACGGAACGTTTTTTTAAACCGAAGCTAAGCAGCAATGTCGCTAGCCCTGTTTGTTAGCGGAACCTGCCAATAGCCGCGGACAAGGCCAAAAGTAGAAATTTACTTTGCCGAGCTGGCTCCCTCGATGCAGGCTTCCATGTTCGGAATAGGGAACACCTCAGTGACCGTTACGGAATTTAACTTTCTGTAGTCAACACACTGTCTATGATCCTTCCCCGGGCACTCCACAAGAATCATAGGCGAGGCGTAGTCAGGCTCACACGGCTCAACAAGTCCAACATCTAGCATTTGCTTGACTGCCTCCCTCATGAGACGTTCCTGTCGAGGCGAGAAACGATACGGCTTACCCGTGGCCGGCAACTCTGAACAGAGTTCTATATCGTAGGTGATCAAATCAGTCCTACCAGGCTTAGTAGAAAATACATCCGAGTAATCAGAGATAATTTTCTCGAGGTCGACGAATTGCTGTTTCGTTATCTGCGCTTGACTAACCGTAATATCCAAAATTTCTTTTACCGTGAAATCATCACGCAAAGTCACCGGAACAGGAACTTTTGGCGCAACTTCTTCGGGCGCGTTTAGAAGGATGTTCGCGACATGCACTCGTTCGATGTAAGGTTTCATCAGGTTGCAATAGAAGATCCGCACTTCTTTACGGTGACCCGGTAGTCGAACCACGTAGTTAGTGTCTGACAATTTTTGTTCTACCGTAGCGGGCCCTTCCCATTGAAGTTCCAATTTATTTGCTTTCGCAGAACGTAAAAGCAAAACCTTGTCACCCTCATCGAACGAACGCATGCGACTGTTTTTGTCGTAGTACTTCTTGGCCCGTGCTTGCGCCTCCATCATGTTAGCCTTCACTAATTCTTGCGTGTTGTAGAGACGGTTCAGGAGCGTTAGAATGTACTCTACCACCGTGGGATTTTCGGAGTCCCACTCCCACCTCTCTCTGAGTAGGCGCAACGGTGAACGCAATGCACGGCCGTACACCAATTCCGCCGGCGAAAACCCGGTTGATGCGTGAACGACGGAACGAAGGGCAAACAGCATGGCAGGCACTGCCGCATCCCACTCTTTTCCATGTCGTGGCATAAGGCCCGCAGAATTCGCTTCATAACGGAGGGCACACGTTCCACGCTGTTACTCTGAGGGTTGCTGACGGAACTGTGGCTAATTTTTATGCCACATTTTTCAAAAAAGCCAGAAGTTAGTGCACTCGTGAAAACGCTTCCCAAGTCGCACTGAATTTCACTGGGAAAACCAACCCTCGAGAAAACAGTGAGTAACGCATCCACGACTTCCGTAGAAGTCGGCTCTCGTAGTGGCACCGCCTCCGGGAACTTACTTGCTGGGCAAAGAAATGTAAGCAAGTATCGGTAGCCTGATTCGGTTACCGGAAGAGGTCCCACTACATCAATTATTTGCCTTTTGAAAGGCTCAGTTATAATAGGAACACAGGTTAAAGGAGCATTGACCTTCTCGTTTGGTCTTCCAGTTCGCTGACAAACGTCGCACGAACGGACGAACTGTTCAGCTTCTTTGAAGCATCCGGGCCAATAGTACTCAGCTAAAAGCCGCGCTTTAGTTTTCTTGATTCCTAGGTGACAGGACCAGCCTTTAGCGTGAGCAAGCTCCAAGAGTTGAGCCCTGTACTTAACTGGGACGACAAGCTGGTCGTACTCTCGCCCACCCTTGGCAGTGTAACTGCGATAGAGGACCCCATTGTTAAGAAAGAACGACACTTTCTTTGATGGCATTGAAATCCTCTTTCTGCATTCTTCCAGCGAGTCATCCGCAGCTTGCTCCGATATCAAGGTTAATGTGTCCACCTTTGACAGCTCTTCGAAATTAACACTTGCTGGGGAAACAAGGCTAGGTTTGGCGACCACAGGTTCGCTTTCGACTTCGGCCAGTACTGGAGGGTTTTCAGGCTCTAGAACGGCTGACGTGTTATCCCTCGTCATTGAGCGAGTCACTTCATAGCTAACTCTTTTCCAGAGTCACTCAACTCTTTGCCGTTTTGTTAGAAAGAATGTAAGGGCACGTAGGAAGTACGCCATCAGAAACTGCGGCGGTCGTTTCTATTTCCCCAAACGGACCCTTCACCTTGACATTGGCAACTGGAAGACTGGTAGCCTTACTCTCAATTGCCTGGCGAATCCAAACGCATTCGCCCGTTAAGTCGCTTGGCTCGACCAGTGAGGAATGAACTAGATCGTGAGTGGCACCCGTGTCCCGCAAAACTTCACAGGACTGGCCGTTCACCATCATGTCATACAGATAGGGTTTTAGAAGCTCGTCTTCTGCTCCCAGTGCCAAATTCATTTTCGACACCTTCGGAACACGGCATCCCACAGCAAGATGCCCAAGCTGATTGCATCGGTAACACACAATGGGCTTCCGTGCTTCGAAGGCCTTGGTTGATTTCTTATCTGGGCTTTTCTTTTCGATCTCGTCTTGCGCTGCCTTTCCGCCTACGTCGGGATTTGTAGCTTTGTTGTGCTCGACCAAGAGATAGGCTGAACGATTTTGATGTCGGCTAAATGACTTGCTTTCTGCAGCTGCATTTTCGTGCCTGGAGTAGTATTCGTCAGCATAATCAGCGGCCCTTTGTACGGAGACAACGTCTGGTCTGTCCTGAATCCACAATTTCATTCCACTCGGAATGGAATTAAAAAAACTGCTCGAGACCGATATGCTCCAGAATCTTTTCGCGGTCCTCGTACGCGTTAATCCCACGAAGCCAGTTCTCAAGGAAACCCTGCAAACGGTACGCAAATTCACTGTAACTTTCCTCGGGACGCTTCGTAGCTTCTCTGAACTTTACTCGGAACGCCTCCGGGGAAAGCCTGAACTTTCTCAGAAGGCTTTCTTTCACTTTGAAGTAATCCTGCGCAGTGTCTGGGTCGAGTCGGGCCACAACGTCTGCCGCCTCTCCGGGCAAAATACTGAGAAGTCGCTGTGCCCAGTCCGAATCCGCCAACCCCAGCTTGGTAGAAGTGCGTTCAAAATTAATGAGGAATAAACCCAGGTCACCACCGACACGAAAAGGCTGCAAAAAAGCTTTGATGTCTAAAGTTTGCTGGCCTCATCAGACGGCTTTTGCAATTTTGCCTCCATCATCCGGAGTTCCGCTTCCTCACGTCTTTGCTTCCTCTCGACCTCATCCCTACATTCTTTCATTTCGTCGAGGTCGGCCCCGCAAGTTTTAATTGCTTTGATTACTTCCGCTTTTCTCATGGACTTTATTACCGTTACGCCCAGCTCTTCCGCTAGGTTTAGTAATCGAGGCTTCGTAATCTTATCGAAGTCCATGGCACCTTTGCTCGAGAAACAAACAAAAATGAAGCAGTGCGGTACTTTGCTTTTCCGGAATCCGGCCAAAACCTTACAAAGTTACACTCGAAAACTCGGAAAAACGACCAGCACTCACCGACCGAAGCCGCAGGCCCCCGGTGCCGCTCATCCCACCGCTGCCACCTGCTGTAACGTTTCGGCCGGGGTGGCCGGAGTGACGACACCTTCGTTGGGGCAGGCGACATTATTTCAGTCCCATCTCAAGCAAAAAGCGCTCCCACGGCCGGTGCAGTGGCCTTTTATCGAGTTCGCACAGAAAACTGGGCATACGCCCCGTCACGCTTATCATGCCGATAAGATACGTTACAGCGCATAACGCAAAAACGTGCCGCTTCGTTGGGGCGGTGTGCCACTTCTGTAATAACAAGGGCCACATTGTCGCTGCGTGCCGCCAAAAGGAGAGAGCCGAACGTCGACGGTCAGCAATCCGCAACAACAGGCTGGAGACGGTGGACCCATTGAAAAGAGACTACTGTGTCTTCGCCGTGGAGTCACCCGTATTTTGCGATGTGGTAATCAACGGCTGCAATCTGCGGATGGAAGTCGACTCCAGGTCGGCTTTTACGGTTGTCAACCCGCGTGTGATGCGCCAGCTCCGCATTTCCAAAAGCAGCCTCAGGCCGTGCACCTTCCAGCTGCGCTCTTATACGCGGCAGAGTCTTTGGATTCTCGGAAGCGCAACAGCGGACGTTTGCTTCAAGGGCAAAAGCGTGGAATTGGAGCTTCTGGTTGTAAAGGGATTTGGCGTCAGTCTCTTAGGGCGCGACTGGTTCCGGTCCTTGGGCATTTCCCTAAAGGGTGTCAACCATGTCGACGCCTCGTTGCAGCATGTTCAGGCAGCCACAGTCCATAATGTGATGGACGAATTTTCTGAGCTGTTTCAAGCAGGACTCGGGAGAAGCAAGGGGCCGCCGGTTCATGTAGATGTCGACCCCGCCGTGAGTCCCAAGTTTTTTAAGGTCCGCCAGGTGCCACTTCCGCCCTTCCCTTGGTATTGGCCTGTGATGCTTCTTCGTATGGGTTAGGCTTCGTCATGAGCCATGTCTCACCGTCGGGTCAAGAATCTCCAGTAGCTTTCGGGTCAAGGACAATGTCACAAGCAGAACGAAACTACTCACAGACGGATCGTGAGGCTTTGTTTGTCATAGCGGGAGTGAACAAGTTTCATCAATTTCTGTACGGACGGCATTTCAAGATTTTTACGGACCACAAGCCCCTTCTGGGGTTGCTGCACCACAGCAACCTGATTCCCCAGGTATTGTCACCACGCCTTTTGCGCTGGAGTCTGATGTTGGCGCAGTACGACTACGAGCTCATTTACCGACCTGGCCGGCAGATGGGAAATGCTGACCTTTTCAGCCGCCTCCCGTAGAAGGTTCAGGACCTCGAGGTACCTCCCCTTCATGACGTTCTGCTCATCGAGTCAACCCCCGAGGTGCCTGTCGACTCAAAGAAGATAGCTTTCCTAACAAGGAAGGATCGCGTTCTCGCCCTCGTACTGCGTTGGATTCTGCATGGCTGGCCATCTGAGAAACCTTCCGAAGTTTTCAAGCCTTACTACGATCGCCGTGACGAACTGTCTGTTTACAACAGTTGTATCTTGTGGGGCAGCCGTGTTATCGTACCACCGCTTCTTCGAGAAGAAGTTCTGGACCTACTTCACAGTGGTCACCCTTGCGTGGTGAGGATGAAGGGCCTTTCAAGGGGCTATGTATGGTGGCCGGGACTTGACCAAGACATAGAGCGCCGAGTACGTTGCTGCTTTCCGTGCCAGGAGTCACGAAACGCGCCAGCCCGCGCACCCATCCACCCATGGGAATTCACAACAAGACCATGGTCGAGGCTACACGTTAATTTCGCGGTCCCCTTCCAGGGGGAGTTTTTCTTCATCGTAGTAGATTCGCACTCTAAGTGGTTGGAAGTTCAACGAGTCAAGTCCATGTCAGCTTCGACAGTGATCGCAGCTCTACGTACGCTGTTCGCTACGCATGGATTGCCTGATGTTTTGGTGTCGGACAACGGTACTGCTTTCACTTCAGGGGATTTTAAAGAGTTTCTTTGTAGAAATGGCATCCGCCAAGTCCTTGCGGCACCCTACCATCCCTCCTCGAACGGGCAAGCCGAAAGGATGGTTCAAGAGACCAAGAAATCACTAAATATTTGGGGGTTTTATGTGCCAAACCAACGACGGGCATCTGGCACGCCCCAGCGGAGGACTGAGGATTAATTTGGACCACCTGGGGATCTTTTGACGTGCAACCGAAAGCTCGGTTACACGGCGCCTCCTCCGCAATAAGCCTCCGTCAGATTGCGGGCACCTCGGCCGGGATTCGAACCCACCACATGGGGATCCGTAGGCCAGCGCTCTCGCCTCGAAGCCACCGAGGCGGCTGAAGAAATCACCGAAGAAAATCATTCGCGGCGACTGGTGAACTCGTCTTGCTAGGTATCTTTTCGACCAACATATCCTTCCCAGTACTTCCACTGGAAGGAGCCCCGCAGAGCTTCTTTTTGGACGACAGATTCGGTCGGCCCTAGATCACCTACATCCAGATCAGCAGGCGGCAGTAACCCGGCGCCAGGAAGAAGCTTTTGAGGCCAGCAATCGGCAAGCCGCTCGCCAATTGGAACCCGGAAGTCAAGTTTTTGCAATTAATTTTGGCACGAGCGGTAACCGCTGGTTGCCAGGGGTGATTTCTTGCCGTTTGGGCCCACTTTTGTATCAAGTGCAACTTGAAGACGGTCGTGTGTGGCGGCGACACATAGATCATATCCGTACGCGGCATTGCAGCATGCCAAGTGACAGTCCAAGCCAGAGTTGCGAAGACCGGATTCCCGATACAAGCTCCGCAACGTCAAGCCCGAATGCAGTCGGCGCAGCAGCAGCTGCGCCGACTGCTGACCAAGGAACCGAGCAACACCAGGCAGGTCAATCCACATCGACCTCCTATCTTCCTAATCCTGGCGCTGCTCCATCAGGACGTCCTCAACACGAGACTACATTTAGGGGGGAGGTGTGTCGTGTACTGGTCGGTGATGGCATGCCGGCCGCGAGACAGTGCGACGGTGCACGCGAGCGCCGGCTGCTGCGCGAGTCAGGCTTCCTCCCGCGTGCCGTCATTCGGGTTATGGCTGCTCAACCCATGTACCAATAAACCCTTGGTTCTCCGTGCCCGACACACCGGACGCCTCGAGTGGACTACTTTACAAAAGAGGTTGGAGAAGCTTCCCCTAAACGCTTAAGCGGGTTTCACATGCAGCGATTTTGGCCCTAGAGCGGCGCGATTTTTGCCGTCGCGGCGCTCTGGCCAGCCGCAGCGGCTGAGCGGCACGGTTCCACCAGGTTGGAAATTTTTCGCAGCGACAGAGCGGCAGCTTCCGCCCTGGCCACTCACAGCGCGGCGGGAAATCACGTGACAGGAGGAGAAACACTGCGGGACAGCTGGCGCATATGACGGCGGCGTTTTCACGTTCTTGAAGCAGACGACAAGCAGAGAAAGTACGCAAGGGACTGGTTTGAGGTTTCGTTTTTCCGGCGGGTCGGGCTTCTTTGCTTTAGCAGTCGCGTCGAAACTGTTGAGGAGATTATGGAGGAGGGGGATTGCTTCCCCTTCCTCGGAATTCGTTTTCTCAATGAATTACGCGGCTCTTTATTGCTTTCCTCGCTTGAGTACCAACTGTAGCGAGCGCAAGAGACGCTAATCGGAAATGGCTTGTGCAAGCGCTAGTGAAAAAAATAAAAGAAGAAGAAGAACTGAGCGATATTGACGTGTCTTTTCCTTCCAACACAGATCGTCACACCAAGAATGACAATGTATCGCGCCCAGTTCAATGAACTAATAATCAGTGAAGTGTCGGAGCTTCGAGTTCTTATGGACGCTCAGCTCAATGAATTTAGGAACAATGGGACCAAAGAGATGCTCAGGGAAGAGGTGACTGAGGCCGTGAAAGTGATAGACAAGACCGGTATGAAACCACTGCACATTTCGGAAATACCAACAACTCCAATGCCGTCCAGGAGGTTTGGGTCGGCCATATCGGCCATATCAGTTGGAGTCTTTACATTCGAGGAAGGCGCTGCCCGTGACGCTGCCGAGGATGATCCGAGGTTTCATCCTCCGTGACAACGAAGTTCGAAAAAAAAAATAAACAAATAAGACCCAGGTTTGTTTAGTATTTTAAACGATTTTTTTTGTTTTATTAAGGTGAAATTAAAAGGGAAACTAAAAACTACGGCATTAAAATTGTTGTTAAAAGCCGCTGTAACCAACTGCGCGCATCTGCTTGCTGCAAGCAACATTGGCCATCGCAACGGCAGAAAACGCTCATATGAAATGAAACCTCGCGATCCGTGCCGCCGCGCCGCTAGCGGCAGCGATTTCGGCCGCGGATTCGCTGCATGTGGAACCCGCTCTAACCTGCCAGAAGTTTCTGTGTCGCCATCTAGCGGAAGCGCGGAACAATCCAATTTGAGGACGCTCCCGACGCCGTCGCCGCTTCTCAGAGATGAATGAGCGTTCGTTCAGCTTCGCTGTCTCGCTAGTCCCTTTTCATGTTCTTTTTTGCAATACCATGTTTTTGTATTAGCCCCGGATACTTACAAATTTTCCGTCTTGCAGGTATTCATCCCAGACTTCAATGCTGCTAACTGTGGTGTTTTTTTTTTTTTTTTTGTTACTGGGAAAGCACGGTGAAAACGCTCGATTTTTAGCTCACTAATGTTTTAAGTTTACATATTGTTTCAAACTTTAATTCAAAGTTTTAGAAACATTTTTTGTGACACTTTGTTGGAAAACAATCAATGGCAATTACAATCCTGGCTTCCTCCCTTCCGATAAACTTATTAGTACTCTTTCCCGATCGTTGTAGCTTTACAAAATCACGGGGAAGCCTTGATCCCACTTGCATTTATACAGGTCCTGGACTTTACAAAGCTTAATTAAATCATCAGCAGTACCACGTTTATTATTTTGGTAATAAGAGTTAAAAAGTGAATGCTCCCAGCATATGAAGTGTGAATGACTGTGAGTCTTTAGAACTGCGAGTTGGGCTAGTTGGTACTTATGCATGGTGGAAATACGCCTAAAAAACACGGACAAAGGAAGAACCACACAGGACGAGGCGTAACTTACAACTAAACTTTACTGAAGAAAACACACAAAAAAAGAAGAAGAATAAAACCGCACATGCGCAAAAATGGGCCTTCATTAACCCCCTGGAAAGCCTGCCGTCACCGTTGAGTGACAGATAAAAGCCTGCTCCTTATCGGATAAGGCAACAGAAAGAGCACTAATACACACATTCGTGCCATGGAACCTTATCATGAATGCCTCGTGTATCTCGCGTTCCAATTTCGTTTTGAATTTTCCCATAATCTTGGTATTATTAAACTCGGCCTGACACTCACACCTATCACAATGTGCAGCCAAGTGTTAATGCAAAAATGTATGTGGCATTGTGAAGAAGCCCACCGTTAAAAAGCCGAACTTGAATTTATAAGAAAACGAAAACAAACCATCATACGCAATTCAGATAACAAAGAAATTCAAGGACATTGACAAATCTCTATAATGCGAAATTAAAGCGCAGCTCTTGAGGTATTTTGGTTTTGCGATATACCATGCTAAAGAATTTGAGAAATAAATATCTATATGTACAAATATATGCCTTGTACTCCTGCGTAGATAATATAAATTATACATAAATATACGCATATATATAGATGTCTGTGTGTACTTCGTGTCACGTTACCTATGAACAAATTCAGTTTCTCCGCTAGATTTAGCGGGAAAATTCACGTCACGTGACCTCAACATCAATTCAATTCCCGGCTCAATTTAGCAGGGAAATTGAGTTGGTGCTGAGATCATTTAAGGTCAGTTTTACCGCTAAATTTAGTGGGGAAACTGAATGCGCAGTGTTGCATTATGGGACGTCACAGACCTACACACCAATTTAGTTTTTTCGCTAAATTTAGCGGGAAATTGAATTGGTCTACAAGTCTGAGATGTCCTATAATGCAACGCGCGCGGTTATGCCTACGGCGACGCCGACGCCGCCCAACACGGGAACGAGTGCCCTAAGAGCTGCGCTCTAAAAATGTTACTAGTGAAAATAGTTTTGTCAAAGTTTCTTTATTAACGAGTAATATTCTTAAGATCGTGTATTTATACTAATGCATCATTTGGTCGGCATCTAACACTTCAATCGCAGTCCTTTGAGACATTGCACAGATGTACATGGTATGTGACGACCGTAATGATAATATAATTAAATAGAAAGGCTATGCGGGGTTTTTATGGCTGACCTGCGAGTAATTAAACGACTTTTGTGGTCGAGTTCTGAAAATAAAATATTACAAAC
Organism: Ixodes persulcatus; assembly: GCA_013358835.2. Lineage (NCBI taxonomy): Eukaryota > Metazoa > Arthropoda > Arachnida > Ixodida > Ixodidae > Ixodes > Ixodes persulcatus. The sequence continues at coordinate 774,234 of JABSTQ010011338.1, read as the reverse complement.
CCGGGATTACAGAGTATCTTGGGACGTTACATGACGTTTTGATTTGCTCTGCCATAAACCGTCCAGAATATTTGACCCTCGTAGTATTGAGCATAAACGTTCAACAACGCACCTTAATCTTATTGAGTGTATAAAAACTCCTAATGGCGTCAACATGTCGCTGAAATAATTAAACATCCTGCATAATTTTTTTTATAACAACATTGCGTTGCTGTCACTGCACCGTATGAAAAGCATGACTTTGATTTCATTTATTGTACCCTCAGGGCCCGAAGGCATTACAAAGAAGGAGAGCAACGAGAACGTTAAAGAAGTAAACAAAATATATATCCCATGCACTCAACAAGATGATTAGTAATGACACTTTTAAAGATGTCCGAGTCCGTGATATTGGCGACTGACCTGGGAAAGTGGCTTCATTCCTGTATGTACGAGGGGCGAAATATGTATAAAACGTTGTCGTGATTGAATTTGGCGTGCCCATCTCATGTTGATTATCTAGATGAAAGAAAACGTAAACAGGCTGGGGGATTAGTTTGTCGCTTAGGAGGCAGTTATATTAAAAAGAAAAGAGTTATGAAGTAAAGACGAGAAATGTTTTTCGGAGTGATAAATGTGGCAATGATAGACCAGTTTTCATAGAGGCGAGGCTAGCAGTACGGTGGTAGTTTGGGAAAACACAGCGAGCGAATCTGTTTTGAATGGCTTCGATGCAGATATGAGAGTGGTTTGACCGGAATCCTAGTGAGATGCTGCATATTCTAACTTAGGGCAAATTGAAGCTTTGTAAATATCTATAGTGAAACTGGGACTAATGAAAAATGTCGCTTCTTAGAACCTGACATGCTGTTAGCATTAGTTGAAATATACTGAATATGTGTTTTCCACGAGAGGTCAAAGACTATTTGACGACCTAAATATTTGTATTAAGATACCGGTTCTAAATTATCACTGTTAGGGAAGTAGTTGGGACAGATATGAGATTGGCGAGACAGACGCATAGTCTTGCATTTGTTGGTGCTACGCTTCATAGACTATGAGTCGCACCACCGATATATAGGATTAAAGGGGCGACGACACAATTTTTGTACTTTGCGCAAATACCGCTTAGAACCGATCCCTGACGTTCATAATCTGTGATACACCCGTTCGTTTTTCACCACATGCAATCGAAGTAGCAGAAAAAATTGAAGAAATACGAGCAGCGCTCACCCGCTCAACTCGCAGCCAGAACAAGCGGCCACATGATCTGGACCCAATTATATGCCGCCAATGTTAATCATATTCACCCCATTTGGTGGGAGTTGATATCACGAGGGCGCCACAGTATTTGGTGCCCCAGTAGACTTCCGGTAGTGTATTTATTTATTCTTCAGGAACGCACAGCGATCGGATAAGCCTTCAGAGAAGCACTGCAAAGGCTGGGGCGCGCCAGCGTCTTGAGACGCAGCTTGAGTGCCGCTCAGCTCGTGCGCTGGCTTTGGCAGTGCTTTCTTTCACCCAGTCTCAGCTGAGACGCTGGTTCTAGCAAGCCGGCCTGTACGTTTGTAAGAACATTATACTTCTTCTCACCTTAGTATGGACTATTGTTAGGCGCGCGTGCTAAAAGCGCGAGCTAGTCGCTTTGAATGAAGCCGCGGTGGCTGCACGAGCGCTCGTGCAGCGAGTGCTCTAGTCAAGGCAGTCAAGGCTGGCCGCTCGCGCTAGCACAGCCTTCGCGGTTAGTCCATGCTAGGGTGAGACGAAGTATAGTGCATTGCACAAAGTAGTGCAAATAACAAAAGGAGGCGAGAAAAATGGAAAAGAAGAGGAAAACCGGAAGCGCGCAGGGGTCCGCCGATAGGGGGTCGTAGTGAGCTTGTTTGCAAACAAACATCGGTGAATATCCACACGCTGGGGTTGGCAAGGCACAGGACACGCGCGGTGTTTCTGACACGGTTATTGTTCGGCAATAGGGAGTATTCACTGGCGGCCATAGCTGTGTGCTCGGCTGCGGAGCGCGTGCTGAACGCGAGCTTCCACAGTTTTTTCGCCACATGCATTCCGCACCACCAAGATTTGCCTGTCTTGGCAGCCTATTAATGCGAGCTCGTTCTGAGCATGCGCTCTAAACAGTGACCTCAAATATGGCGGCCAGTGAATACCTCCTATAGACCGATCTCACCAAGCGTTAGGCGCATGCGCGAGGCCGCCATAACTTTAGTTCACAAGAGGCAATCGGCAGTGCACGAGACCGTTCGTGCCCTGCACGTGCACAGCTCCAGCGAGGTTGTCGCACGTGCAGAAAGACTAAAGTTCCCTCGATGCATTGCGGCAACGGTGGCGTAGTCAAACTGGCTGGTGAGATCGGTCTATAGACGTTTCCACTGTTTACAAAAATCACAGTCCACACGTGTTAAATCACAGTCCAGAACGCGCACGTTCGTCGCTTCGGAAAGCGAGCAAATCACGCGCCATACGCACGAACACTGAAAATGGAACCTGCCAAGTGTCCTTTTTTGGAAAGGTCTATTGCCGTCATTGCAGCGATTCACCACGTGCCATCCGAATGCATCTCGAGCTATTGATTATCACAAGCCGAAATCGAGTGCCCACGCAATGCTCGGGTCCAATCCATGAGCCGCATTCAAATATCACTGCGATCACCTAGTTACGTCATGAAGTTTCGCGAAGGAGAGATTGAAAACGCTCGCTTTTGTCCTTGAAATTACTCTGCAACAAAGGAGTTTCTTGGTCAGTGGCGTTGCGGGCGAGTCAGTGATTTTCCTACACCTTCAAGGGGGGAGGGGGGGGGGGGGGTGCACACCTTCTTTTTTTTCTGAAGGCACCCCCTTAATTCGCAACGACTCCTCTCTTTTCAATGCCCCCCCCCCTTAAACCCCCACCCCCCTAAAATTTTAGACCCCCCCCCCTAATTTCAATTCCTGGGGAATCCCCTGGTGCGAGTACCCTTGAGTCCCACTAGTGCCAGTAAGCTCGTGTAAAGTGGAAAACTATCGAATTGAATATCGGTTCGCCGTCCCTTTAATGTCATATTGGAGTATGTCAGTCTCTTTATGATTTAGAACAGTGGTCTCCATCTTTTTGGCGAAAAGGCCGGAGTAGAGATTTTTCGAAGTCTCTAGGGGCGGAAAAAGGAGTAATTAAAAGTGAGGAAAAAGTAAATGAATGAATAAATATAAATAAACAGCAAATAGACCGATCTCACCAAGCGCTGGGCGCATGCGTGAAGCCACCATAACATTAGTTCACAGGATGCAGAAAGCAGTGCACGAGAGAGCTCGTGCCGTCTCGTCCTCTGCACGCGCAAAGGTCCAGCGGGGTTGTCTCACGTGCAGAAAGACTAAAGTTCCCTCCATGCATCGCGGCAGCGGCAGCGTAGCGAAACTGACTGGTGAGATCGGTCTATTACAGAAATGAATGTCAGAGTAAGGCCGGCTTCGCACAGCCCCGTCTGCTTATGTTACGTTACCGGAGATTGCGCCTGCTTATGTCGAGAGTCACCGGAGCATCCGCGCTTCATCTGAAGCATGGCAACCAGCACAAGGAGTAGACTTGCACGCGACGCTCGAGGCATGGATGTTCCGGTAATTTATAACGTAAAGTAAGAATGCTCTCCGGTGTGAATGGGCCTTTAGTAATGAAACATCTTAAGGTGGATGAATGCATATACTTTCGAAATTTAATATTTAGATAATTACCCAAGCAGCACGGATTTTGGACAAGCATTGGCCAATGTCTGGCGATGGTCTTTTGGCCAATGTACAAAGAGTGGCTATTCATAGTTCAATGCTTGGCCGATGACTGACGGCCAGTGGCCATTGGCCAATGGCTAGAGAAAGGCCAGTCATCGGCCAACGGCTGGCCGCTGTCTGGCCACTGTCCAAAGGACCATTGCCAGCCACTGGGCAATGATTGGCCAACTCTGTGCTGCTTGGGTATGACACTACACAACAATTGGGACCGAAAATAGTAGTGATGGGATGAATCATTGGAAATTCGGATTCGGACAGATTCGGAAATTTCCGAACTTCCCGCGACGAATATTGGGCAGATTCGGAAATTCGTCAGATTGATTGCTGGTTGCAGACGGCAGCGTGAAACTTGTCGTAAACCTCGCGAATGCGGTCAGTTGTGTTTTTTTATAGGTGTTGTTCTTGCATATATTCAGATTTCGTCTTGTTTACTTCAACGTATGGTATGTTCTGTATATACTGTCATTCTAAACTGTGGCTTGTTTTTAAACAGGGCCTGTTTAAAGACAGGTGTGGTTGACGTAGGCCTAACCAATGCACGGTCTCGGTTTCTGTGCGGTTTCGCGGTGTATTATACATATTCTGGCGCAACGCACAATACATATATTCAGGCAAGGAAATGATTCGTCTTCTTCTCTAGAGCTGCATATGTCTGTACCTGTGAGGCGCAAGAGCGAGATGAATGTTGCTCGTCACAAATTGGACCGCGTACCGGCGGCGAAGAAAAACGTCGCTAATTCGCACTGTCGTTTCTCCGTTCTCGGCAGCAAGTCGGCAGTGATACGTTACTGTAACTAACTCGGATATCATTACCCAGAAAGGTACAAATGCAGTACAGGAGACTGTAATAGTACGGCACAAGGAGTTTCAGATTGTCTCCCGTGTTCCTATAACAATACCTCAGCGGACACACGTTGGAGATAATCGAATCGAACGTACTCACTTGTGTGGTGTGTGCCATGATGACCGTAATTATGGGCACGAAACGTGTCCGTACCGAACAGCACGTACGGCATCAATCCCTTGCGGCGATGAAAACATGCGCTTGTATTTCCCTGTGCACCAAGCATGCCTATTTCGGTCGTAATCAGGAACCCAAATCAATTTTCCCGCGATGTCTGGCTACCGTTCTCGACAAACATCCAAAATAATATAAACAAAGCGGGACATTTTATTTATTACTATGATATTTTGTTACAACAGGATTTTGTGCACTTTGTAGAATTTAGTGAATTTAATATCACGAAAAGTTGAAACACTCATCAACGTGATCTGGCAACCCTGGCAACGCTTCGAATCTTTCCGAACTTCCCGAATTCGTTGAGATTCGGCTTTTCTTCCGAGTCTCGATTCGGATAAAGGTTCGTCCCATCACTAGAAAATACTCACCGGGCCTGAGTCAAAGCGCGCGGATAATTCGGCACATTCGCATCGAGCAAAGGATAAATGCAAATGATAAAACTCGTGCTCACAATATGCAATAGTTCTGACAGAACAAGCACAATGTTCTCGAGAACGCAGAAATAAATTTAAACATATATAGTTACACAGATGTGAGACACGGAACCCAGAATGGTGGCTGGTGATGACGACGTTCAACGAAAAATATGTCGAGATGACCCGCATTACGATGCAGCTTTCCTCGTTCTTTCTGGAATTTTCGTTTGCCCATTTGGAGCACGTCGCGGCGCCGTTTCTTTAAGCGCACTTTTTTTCGTCGGGAGCAGCGGGTTTGCAAGAAGCGTTCCGCGTTCCGGGCTTTATTGGAAGAGGCGCTGCCAGCCACGGTCCGGTCAAAAAGATCGTCTGCTAAAGACGCCGGCTCTCGGCGCCGTATGCTCGTTCGTTTGCGGCTGTTGGCGTCGCGACCGCTTGCGCCATCTCTTGTCTCCCGTGCGGAACGGCGCCGTATTGTTTGAAGACCGGTGGTTTCGCTGCGTTTCCATAGGAGCTAAGCCTTTTTCTTTTTTTACTTTTTCGTCATGTAAGTTCGCTCTTCGCAAATTTTACAAAAAAATTGCACCATCTGTGGGCAACGCTGCACAAAGTCGTAGCACGATAGGTTAAGAAATCGACTTTTACGGTTGATTTAAAGAAACTGGCCGCTCCTTGGGTCACCCAGTATATATGGGCGCAGATCAGTGGTGTCGCCATTACACTCGATGACAGTGTCGTGGACGATATCCAGCATACGTCGAGGAAAAGAATAAAGCTCAGTTGCAGATCGCCCCATCAATAAGTCGCAGTTCGTCCATTTGGGGGAGGGGCGGGGGGGGAACACCAACACAATTATCCGGGCAACCACCGCCCAGATCGGTGACGTAGTGACTCGGCAGGACCTCTGGTTCCGCAAACTGGAGGGCCATAACCTGTACGAGCACGATGAAAGCGTGAGTGCATACTTGCTGTACCCGTGCTCACACCTTACGATTGTGGAATCCTCGGGACCCGACTTTTTAAAGAAAAATAGGGGCGTTCTTTTATTTTGCTCAACATAAATATGACTGCTAATTAGTTCAAATATGCAGCTCGACAGGGGACACGGACGATACAGAGAAACAAATTTAGGTTCGGGGGAAATGGAAAGAGGGGTTACCGGATTATCATTGGCCCCGAGTCTCGCCAGTGGCATCCGTACGGGGGACGAAACAGGCACTCACGAAAAAAAGCAGAACGTATTACAAAATGCATCACGATTCGTCGGGAAATCATCTGATAAGTTGTTCGAGCACATCATCGCGCTCGCCTACACCCTTTTTCAATTCTTTAATATCATCTCTACTTCCCCAGATGTATTTCTCTTGGATATGGATGGAAGCTCTTTCGGTCGCGTATGTTGTGCTACCGGTGACAGAACAATAACGAACTACCGCGCCGCGTCAGAAGGCAAGCGACCACGCCGTACCATGGCAGGCGATGTAAACAAATCCGGCATCCTCAAATTCCGAGTATCACGTGACATTCTTACGCTTCTTAGTGGCGACCCTTAGCGTGATGACGACAAACGTTTGGCGCTGCTTGATTAACTACATCAGTTCTTTGTGTCGGCTGAGGTCGGACATAATTTGAAAAAAGGATTATGACAGTCATATCAGGGCTGCTTCTAAATTTGCAAGAGAAGTTGATACCAAGAAGTACGATCACAGGTAAGGATGTGTCGCTTGCATTAACAGCCCATCAGCGGTCAATGCCTTTTTTTGGTATGGACTTAAACTATAGATCAAGCATCCACGATTACATTTTGTCAAACAAACAATTATGCTCTTATGCCCTTTCAGTCTCAAGACACAGTGTTTACGTCAACACGATCTAGTACAATGCACCTAAGTAATCTTCGTTTATTGTTTTTATATTGCACTGTTTCTTGTCCTATGCACACTAACAATACTTGGATTTGGGCTAGTTGGTTTGTCATTCTGATTTATACTGCGCTGCGAAGTGAAACTTAACACATAAAGACGAAAATTACGATATGATATGAATGACAGTTAGAACATGACGTACTTGTGAATGCGCAGACTAACAACTGTTTATTTTCTGTTTCTTCTTCTTCCTTCTTTATACCTTTATTTTGGAGGATGAAGGTTGCCTGATTATTCAATGAATTGAAAAATAATGTCTTTGCGGGAAATTGTGGACAGGGAGGGACTGAAGTTTAGATGATGCGTATGTACCTGAGAAATCGTGGAAAGGACTGGAACGATTAATGTCTTTTCAGTCATTTGTAGACACATGCTTAAGACGATCCCACAGCACAACAGAGCAAACATCAGCTCCAGGGTGGCAAGAGCATAAACACAAACACCACCAACATCATGTGTCTACAAATGACTGAAAAGACATTATTCGTCCCAGTCCTTTCCACGATTTCTCAGGTATACATACGCATCATCTAAACTTCAGTCCCTCCCTGTCCACAATTTCCCGCAAAGACATTATTTTTCAATTCATTGAAGAATCAGGCAACCTTCATCCTCCAAAATAAAGGTATAAAGAAGAAAGAAGAAGAAACAGAAAATAAACAGTTGTTAGTCTGCGCATTCACAAGTACGTCATGTTCTAACTGTCATTCATATCATATCGTAATTTTCGTCTTTATGTGTTAAGTTTCACTTCGCAGCGCAGTATAAATCAGATTGTCCTATGCCATCATTAGTCCGACATTTCTGGTAGAGAAACCAGCAGCATTTCAAAAGACCGAAACGAATCACCAATTAGGAAGAGTCTAGCAGCGTTGCAGGGTTTTGAAAGCTACTTAGCTCATGCTGCCTTGTTGTGTGAATAAGAAAAAGGGACACAAAAATAAAAAAGGGACACAAAATTCACTCTCCTTTGAGATTGACTCAAGGGAGAGTGAATATAGGGTTCTAGCACCAGATGTGTGCTTGCGCAACAACTATCGTCCCATTTCATTAACCAGCATACCATGTAAACTTCTGGAACACGTTATCTTTTCCCAACTCGTGCATTTCCTAGAGTCGAATAATTTTTTCACCGAAGCACAGCACGGATTTCGTAAATCATTATCTTGTGATACTCAGCTCCTATCCTTCACTCATGACATTCATTCTATTCTTGACCGAGGCTCCCAGGTGGACTGCATTTTCTTAGATTTCGCCAAGGCATTCGATAAGGTGTGTCACGAGCTATTACTGCTAAAACTTTCAAAACTTAACATTGACCCTAACGTTCTCGCATGGATTCGGTCTTTTCTAAATAACCGTTCACAATTTGTAACAATTAACAACGAAAACTCTCCTCCTGTGTCTGTGAATTCTGGAGTTCCTCAAGGGTCGGTTTTAGGCCCACTACTATTTTTAATCTATATTAACGATCTTCCCATTAATGTGTCTTCATCCGTTTGTCTCTTCGCCGATGACTGTGTAATTTACCGTGAAATCTGTCACGATTCTGACCTGTCTACACTTCAGTCTGATATTAACTCTGTCTCTCGTTGGTGTGAATTATGGCTAATGAAACTAAACACTAGTAAATGTAAACAGATGAGAGTGTCCCGCAAGCCTAACCACAGTCCCTGTTACCACCTAGATGGCAACCTTTTGGAGCAAGTGGCAGCGTACAAGTACCTTGGTGTTCACTTAACAAATAACCTTTCATGGAAACCCCACATTCAGTATGTTACTACCCGTGCTAACTGCATGTTGGGCTACTTAAAACGCAACTTTTCATTGGCGCCTATTTCACTAAAATTGATCCTCTACAAAACATTAATCAGGCCTAAATTAGAATATGCAGCCTCCATCTGGGATCCCGGTCACGATACTCTAATCACTGCATTGGAATCCGTTCAGAATAGGTCAGCCCGTTTCATTCTTTCCAACTACCATCGTACTGCTAGTGTCACATCAATGAAAAATAGTTTATGTTTACCACTTCTCTCCTTGCGACGTAAAATTTCACGCCTATGTCTATTTCATAAAATGTATTTTCATAACCCTCTCCTACGCAATCGGATGATTACTCCCCCCTTTTACATTTCATCCCGTCTTGACCATCAGCATAAAGTTGGAGTTCCAAGTTCGTTTACCACAACATTTCAATCTTCTTTTTTACCCCGCACAGCCGAGGAATGGAACCACCTCCCCGGTTTGATTGCTACTATAACTGATACTAACCTGTTTAGAAATTCCATCACTAGCTATTTTAGCAGTGACCCATGACCTATTATTATTCTTTGTTTGTTGTATATTTAATATTGTTGACTTGTTACTATATTACTATCTTTGTTTCATGTATGTGCTCTCCCCCTCTGTAATGCCTTCGGGCCCTGAGGGTACTTTCAATAAATAAATAAATAAAATTTCGCAGTTCGTTTTGTTTCAATTTTTTCAGTTTGGTTCTCTGTTTACACATGACGTATCCGTGGCCAAAATTGTCATGTAATTTGTTCTTGAGCACACAGTCGTGCAGTTCATGACCACCACGTGATTCAAGTTAATTTGAATAAAAATGTTGCAGCGGCCTTCCTCATACCGTACATCATCTTGATGATTACTGTCGGGAAGCCGATGTACTACCTGGAACTCATCCTCGGGCAGTTCCAGAACCTGGGTCCTACGGCGGCATTCAACTGCTTCCCCCTGTCCAAAGGTCAGCGTGCTTTGTGTCCTATGTAAATTGTCCTAGATTGTCCTGCATTGTTTCGTAATAAACCTTACTGTTTCACTTTGGTACCTTTCAAAGACACACTATTGCTATAGGAGTGTCTGACTATCAGAAGCATTAACTGGTCTATAACTACCAGTTAATACTTCTACTAGGTCAACTAGGTTGTGGAACTCCACCGGAGGAAGTACCCCTCCACCCCCTTAAAGGGATACTGAACCGAACCAACTTACCGCCTCACCAAACAAGGCTGGACGGATAGGCGGGACGCTGCGAAACCGAAAAACATCACGCATACAGCGATATCTCTAAAGGATCGCCATACCTTTGGAAAAGAAGTACGTGATTGGACACGGCCGACGAGGCCCACGACATCATGATTTTCATTCCCTCTCCTCCTCGCTACGTTCCGTCAAGATGGTGAACCGAAGAGAGGAGCAGAGAAACGAAACCACTTCCCCTCATTCTCAAATTTTCCAGGGGACAATGACGTCAAAGACCTCGCTTCTCGCTTAATCGCGCCCTTCTCGATGTATGAGTGATGTTTTGGAGTACGTAGTGCCCCGCTCAACGCTCCTGCAGTCTTATTTTGCGAAATCCAAATTTTGGTTCAGTATCCCTTTAAAACCGCCACCCTTTGTTTGTATCGCCATCTAGATGCTGCGTTTCAAAATTGTGTATTTCATAGAGTTCGGTCAAGCGCTTTTAGACGCTGTGCTTTAAGAAAACCTCTGTATTTTAAAGAGTAAACAGTTCACCGTCTATAAAACGGTGGAACGTCGAACGACTGTAGGTGAACTTTGGGGCAGGGCGGTACTGTCTGTGGATGCAGCATGGGCAGTTCCGTAACTGAGTTGAGCTAATAACCTTGGTCCTTGACCACTGATTTGCAAGGTAACGATGAGCTTTCAGTCTGCTTTGCAACGACCACTCTGTAGCGAGTGCATGTGCGCACGCGGCGTAACGCAGGACGACGTAGCCATGCGTGACTGATTGCATGCGTGCGAGGGGCTCGCGCGGCGGTTCGATGAGTTGTGTTTGGGTCGCCATGATGCCTGCATAAAGGTCACTGGTGTTTTGGGTCTCACGGGTGTCGGCTGCTTCATCCCACGTAACGTGCGGCTAGCCCAGGGCAAGCTCGCAACATGGTGTCAGAAGTGGACGATATCTCTTGCGCCGCCAAAGTGCTGAGTCCGGCCAAAAGACCACGCTCCTATGTGGTGGAGACTCCGTCGGGAGTCATCCAACGCAATCGTCGGCACTTGGTGCCATTTGATGCGTCAGACTCACAGCAACAGAATGCCGGTCCAGTGCAAGAGACATCGGGAAACTCTGGCGTCGTGGCTCAAAACAGCGAGGAATCAATGTTGAGTCCTTCAAGCCGTAACGCTCATCGTCCACCACAGACGGTGTCATCTGACGATGTTCAACGCGGTGGTGACGGTGACAGTGCACCACCAAGAACGTATTTTACGCGCTCTGGCAGAAGAGTGAAAGCGCCCGTGAAGTTGAACTTGTAGACATTTTCGTAGCGGTCGTCTTTCACTCTCAGAAAGGGGGATGTAGCGAGTGCATGTGCGCACGCGGCGTAACGCAGGACGACGTAGCCATGCGTGACTGATTGCATGCGTGCGAGGGGCTCGCGCGGCGGTTCGATGAGTTGTGTTTGGGTCGCCATGATGCCTGCATAAAGGTCACTGGTGTTTTGGGTCTCACGGGTGTCGGCTGCTTCATCCCACGTAACGTGCGGCTAGCCCAGGGCAAGCTCGCAACACACTCCACACTATAACTGGGAGCTCGTTCAGAGCTTAAGCTCAGAGCATGTACCCCCAAAATATGTCGTCAGATGAATTTTCATATATACATATATACTATTCGTGAAGAGGGCTTCCGACCGGTGCCTGTTTCAGCGTTTGTGCGTACGGCTGCTCGCTTCGCGAAGAGACGAACAGAAGTGTGCTTGGCTGTGATCTAGCACGTGTGAGTCGTGGTTTTTGTAAATATTAAAATGGTGTATATAGATCTTTAAAAAAAGAAGGCTTCAGGCCGGTTTTATTTTCACCGTTTGTTTGTGTAACACGTAGTTTGCTCTTATTCCCGGGATGACGAATAGGAGCGCGCTGGGCTGTGATGTAGCCTGTGTGAGTCGTGATATCTGTAAACAAACATATAAGTGTGGCATACACCCACCGGTGCGGCCTTGACGTCAGGACGCTACGGCGGCACTGCTGTTGGCTGGGCAAACATGCGCAGACGCTTCACGCAAAGCTGTTCTTGCGCACGCGCAATGTCCACACCTATGCAGAGAACAAGTCGTCTGCTTCTTGTGCAAGAGTTGTAGTGACGTCAGAACGACGCCGAACTCTGATTTGCTTTGATTGAAAGGATAGTGCGTAGACCTCAATACTAGATGCCTTGAGGTCTACCCACTATTTTTTTTTCTTTCATTCAGCCATCATCATCATCGCAACCCCTGTGCAAGAAGCAGACGGACTTGTGCTCCGCATAGTCTGGAAATTGCCCGTTTTGCCCACACCTGGTGTGGGCTTGTTTGGAAACCGTGCGTTGGTCTATACATTTACGAAAAAGGGCATCTCGTCGGTTCCATTTTCAGTGTTTATGCGTATGACGCATGATTAGCTCGTTTTGCGAAGCGACCAGCCTGCGCGCACTGGACTTGGGGGATCGCAAGATGGTTTTTCTTTTTTTTGTAAACATGAGAATTGAGGATATATAGCAGACCGTTTCCGCAGGCTACATCTGTGTCGCACCACGGTGCTCGTCGCTGTGACGATGCAAAGCGTGCGCGCTCGCGTCGCTGCTTTGCAGGTTTGGGCGTGTGCATGGCCTATACTTGCTTCTTCATCTGCCTCTACTTCAACGTCATCCTGGCGTACGCACTCATCTACATCGTGCACTCCCTGAAGAGCCCGCTGCCCTGGGTTTCCTGCGATGAGAAATGGGCCAACGACATGTGCTTCGACAGGAACGAGACCAGCTGCCGAACCGTGAACCACCATCTCTTTGACAAGTAACGCTCGCAAACATCACCTCGGTTCAATGCTGAGCCAACTTCGTGGGGATGTAGAGCGACCGGTTTCTCTTACCGTCGCCGTGCTATCCGTCACGTGATCGCCCGCTCTCGGGCGACCTTGGCACTGTTGGGCAGCATTCTCTCCTATTAGAGATCTGCGGGACCTAAAGTGTTGCTTTGCCTGGCTTACCGCGATTGGCCAAAGGGCGGGCATAGCATATTTTCAGACTGTCAAGTCTGACGGTGTCTTGGTTTAAGAGCGCCATGGCTCCTAGCTTCTACAGTGCTTTCCCCGCACAACTTCACCGTAAATGATGATAAGAAGCCAGGATCACAATTCTCGACGTCACGGCGCCACTGTATATGCTTTCGTAGGGAGCTTAGTAACGCCAACCGTAGCGCCCCCCCTCGGCGACTAGCGGCGAATGCCAAAAAGTAGTGGTGTGCGAATATTGAAATTTTCGAATACGAATCGAATACGAATAAGGCAAAAAACGGGCTTCGAATATCGAATCGAATATCGAATATCTGTCAGGTAATAAAACATTGCAAAACAAGAGGTAACAGCAGGTTTTATTGCCTTTTTAAAATAAATCAATGCAATTGCATTTTACTTGGCTGAAGCAGGCTAAAGATACTTCTAATAATGCACTCATTACAAATTATCGTGTAGAAAAATTAACTGCTCAATGCGTTCAGAAAGTAAGCGCTCCTTCGCGCCGTGACAACATTTCCGCCAGTAGAAAGACCCTTTCACTCGGGAAACCTGTGAAATTTCACTAAAGTTTGAAGAAGTTCGACTTATGGACAGTGTTGCCCGGCTGCTACATGAATATTTTGAATTTCGGGCAACAAAAAGTTTAGAAAGTTTATTTTATATTTTATAAAATTTTACCATATAAAAGTGAAAATATGCGCTTTAAACGCTTTCATGAGTTATTGATGTGAGCCAGCGATGCCAATAAACTCAACAAATATTGCACTTTTCCTCCGCCAAGTGAATCAACTAGTTTTTTTTTTTTTTTAATTTTTGCGCATGCGCACGAAAATAGAAATTTAGTCGAACTTTTGACGAACATCACGTTGAAAGTTCGAAAAAGTCGAACTTTGTCGAACTCGAACATGGGCCGGTTCGCGACGTCCCTAGTTTTGAGTTTGACTGCGCGGGAGTGGCAGGAGTTGTTGTCAATGGCGATGCAATGTTCTTCTCGCACCTGGCTTTTTCTTTTTTTTAATTTTCAAACATTTATATTACATAACACTCTCGAGATTTATTTTATATTTATATTTCACTCTCGAGGTTTATTTTATTGCATCAATTTATAGAACGCACCATTACATCACATATTGCTATAAAAACGCCACAGAACAAAGGGCTTGGTGAAAAAGAAACCAAAACTGGTCCTGTCTTGCTGCCATCGGACAAATAGAAACAAAGCAGACCGATAACGCACGCATCATACGCCTTTCTCAATGAATAAACATATTGATAGGGGAATGCATGGCAAGCAGATTATTCATTGCTTGCTTGAATATTCGTAGTTTTGGAATATTCGCCATTTTTCCCGAACATTCGTCTTTTGCCGAATATTGGGGAACTTCCGAGTATGCAATTTTAGAATCGAATACGTTTCGAATAAGGAAAATATTCGATTCGTATTCGAAATTTGGAATATTCGCACACCCCTACCAAAAAGGTTCCAACTCTAGCATGGTGGACGTATCCGGTATAGAAGAAAGCGGATGTTTTGTAATATCTGGGCCTTTCATCGTGTGAAAACTATTTTTAATATCATAGGTAAGCACTCTAAAAGCATTTGCAGCACTTGCTATGGTCTGAGCTAGTGAAGAAGTCTTGTCTTGAGCCTAAATCACCTTAAAGGGGCACTCAAGTGGTTTTTGAGTTCGTGTTTTGATGATGACAGCTGAATTTAGACCCCCTAAGTATCCCTAAAAACCAAAAAATATAGTCATACGGTGATTATTTCTTTAATAAAAATGTAATTGAAGGCCGCCAAACCTCGGATCCACCCGAAAACGAAACCACTCTCATTGGTCCTCGCACGCTTATCAAAAGGATCTCGGGCCAATCGCGTTGGACGGCGTTCCGTCGCGCAGTGATCCCGAGGTAGCCGCATCGGCCGAACCTCTTTGTCATTCGAGCTTCGATCATGGCGGAGTTCTCTATGCTCGAGGACCTGACGCCGTGAGAGGTTGAAATTCTTCGGCGGACAGCCGACCTGGGGATGATTTCCTATGACGCCACTTCGACGTGCGATGTGGACGATAGCAGCGCTTCGGAGTCATGTTCGGGTTCCGAGGACGGCGAAACGCAGACCTTTTCGGGCATTCTTCGATTTGCAGTTGGGGCAAGTCGTAACCGAACCAACGTTTGACATCGCAGCGTTACCTCTGGTACGTGATGTCAAACGATGTCGCCACGTTGCCTTTCGCCTCGGGAGGACGGGGGAAAGGGTGGTTCAGACATGTGCAACGAGCGCGTACCTACGACTGCATTTGTTGCGACCGGAACGACCGCTCTGCGCCGCGCGTACACACACCTGCAACCACTACAACAAGCGCAGCGGGTCGTCAGCACGGCGACCGCTTCTATACGCGGCAGTCAGCTGTTTCAGCGGCCCCTCTAAAAAGGGGACGCACTGCTACTCAATGCCGTAACCGAATATAGACAGACAGTTGTCTATAGCCTAAAGCTTTATTATTATTTTTTCTTGATAGGCTTGCAGGGTACAGTGGATGAAAAAAAAAATAAAATAAAAAGATGCAGTACGCCGTCTTGGACGATCACGACTCTAATACACGACATTGCAATAGTACAAATATCGCCACACGCCTTTTCTACGATTATAAAAGACAATGTAATCTTAGCAGCGATATAGCAACGTAGAAATATGATTTCGTGATCAGATAGACGTTGCGAGCGTTCAAGATTGCTAACACTAATCACTTCTCTCCGGTGATGAAAACGCGTGAAAATTTGCATCCTTTATACGGTACGCGCCAGTAATACCTTGAACTTGAGCACACGCATGAAATGCGCCAAATAAGAAATCCGGGTGATGTTCGAGGACACAAATGCTTAGAAAGCACCACTGTAGTCGAAGTAAACAAACACGACGGCACGGGCGTTTCTGCTGTCTTGACAGTGCCGCCACGACATCGCCGCACGAGTAGGTGGATCTTCCCTTTTAGTACGTGCTGGGTTATCATAGCGACATACGACAAAAATTTACAGTCAAGGATAGCGCTTTTACGCGGAACGATGAGCTTTCACCACGCCGTCCACGTCGACGACCACCACCGAGGCCTGGCCGGCCCGCTACCGACACGACCGGCCCGACCGGCCTGCAACGCCCGCAGATACGTGCGCTTCCGCGCATCCCGGGCGGGAAATTCACCCCCCGCGGAGGAAGGCAAGGAGAAAACGTAGTGCCTTGTTTGTGAAACGATAATTGCAGTATCGCGTATTCTAAATTAGAAATATTTTACGTCTTTTGAAATTATCATGCACAACATATTTAAATGAACTGAAAATTGTTTCTTTAGCGAAACTTTACAAAGGCCGCCAAAAGTTTCAAACATACGATAATTTCATTGGTCCTCGCAAGTACAGAAAAGAGTCCTCGCGTATTTTATTCCTGCCTGATTAATAGGCGGTTCTGCCTTCTAAAACTGAAGATACTCATTCACTGACACTTCCTTAACGCCATCGCACCAAAAAGTAGCTTCTTCAAAAACTGCTTGAGTGCCCCTTTAAGGTAGCAGACGACGCAGAGGGCTCTGCGGAGAGTAGGCGGCAGTTCTGCGGTTCTACCGCCAACGTTTCGAGGAGTTTCCCCAGTTTTCAAAGGAAACCGTGTCAGTACAAAGGCGGGTTTTTTCGGAATGTCGACAATCCGTTTTATTAGAGCTTTTTTTTACTCTTCATTTCTAATAGAATCTTTAGGTGCTGTCGAGCGGATTCGGTTATTGTTGAAGTGCAGGTCGTGTTGATAGCACAAATTGTCAAAGCACCTTGCTACCGCTACCAGTATTTTAAGGTGTTCCTACGGTAGATTATAATTCTATTTTACTTGCAATCCGAAGGTAGAAGCTGGCCAAAATAACGTCGTAACATCCTCGATATTGGTCATAACGTTAATTACGATCGTGTCCTCACCAAATTTCGACGGGAGGGATTGTACAAAACTTCTTAGCGCTATTGAGTGCTGCTTGGCGACATCTCTTAAACCAGTTCCATAGGCTCCTGAAAAAATATACGTAATGTGTGCCTTAGTTGTATTAATTACCCACCAACTCGCAGCTTATCGTTGAATACCGAGTCTTATTCAGTGAAATTAACTTGCATTAATTAATAAATTACCTGTGAGTCTACTGACGGGCAGACTGGGAAACTTGCCGTCGCCTCCATGAGCAACTAAATGAAATTACATAGATTTCTAACATTATCAACACTACAATTCCAAGTCGCGGATAATAATTGGTGCGTTTGTATATTCAGTATTTAGAAAGCAAGAGGGTTGGCCAGTCACTGAAATGAAGTGAAGGGTATCCGCATTCGATGAACAATATAGCGAGTGCAGGATGACTGCTAGCCAGGGGTCTGTAACGTGCATCACGCAGTAGTGATACACGGAAACGTGCCGGTGCGATGCTCATCCAGATCGAAACAGGAAGAGGTCGGGATTGTGCACGGGATCCCTCGCTTCTACAGCGCGAACTTTCGTTCCATGTGCTCCAAGCTAAGACGCGCTAATGAAGTCACAGATACAGAATAAAACCAGCGTATAGTCAGTGCGCGACAAGCAATGCGGAATCGTATGTGCGCGCAGGAAACATGACACAGTAATCAGACAAGAGAATTGCACGGCGAGTTAGCGGCAAGCCTGTACAGTAGCCGTCGATTGACGCGCACGTTTTAAATATTACGCATACAACATACCTTTTTCTCGGTTCCTCGGGAAAGAGGAGCTCTCTGCGCCGGCTTCTTCGGCTTGTGGGCAAAGATCGAAGGCACGGCATCTCGTGCTAGCTGACGTTTGCCGTCGTTCCGGCGCCCAGAAAACTGATTCTCGGCAAAATGATCGTACGAACATCGCAGTTTGTGTTCATTCAATTAGTCAAACTGTAGCATGAATTATCGCGATAATATAATTTACCTCGCACAGCCGAGTACAAGAAGTGGGAGTGAATCCCTTTCTGCTGATCCGCGTCAGCCACAAAAGTCGTCGTTTGCGATTTCTCTCGCCATCCGGGATATGAAACAGCTGTTTGCCAGCCTCATGCCGGTTACTGCACCCAAAAGCGCGGCACCCAGGCATCTGGGTCCCTTTCAGCCGCTCAAAATGCTGCGAAAAAACGACTGCCTTTACAACAATGCTCCCGCCGCGAAGACAGGAACCTTTTGCGAAAGCGCGGGAAAAGTTTGCCCACGTGATCGCCGTGAGCCAATAGGGAGCGCGGAGTGTCGGCAGACTCGAACATCAATCAATGGCGCTACTCTGGCTCCCTACGGGAGCCATATACAGTGGCTCTAGCCGGACCAACCAACCGCGTCCGTTTCAACTCCCTGAATCCCCTCCCTGCTCGTGCGTGGGGGCGGGTGATTACGTGGCGAACGATTTACGTTTGACCGGTTTAACGAGCATGTAGCATTAACAGAATTTTCAGTTTATGGGTGAAAGGAGTATAGATTATCACTATCTTCCTTTTGGCTACCATCTGATCTGACCCAGGGATCTTGTTCCAGCTGGTCCATCTGCTGAATAATTACGCTTTTAGCTCAGTTCCTCGGCGCATACAAAGCCGACGATGGTACTCGAGGAACTCCCTAAGCAATAAAGCTAAGCGGACGAAACTTGAAACTGGCACATTTCTTACGAATTTCTCCTAAATCACAAGTGAGGAGTTTAGCCTACAAAGAGGATCAGGAACTTGCGGTTTCAGTAAATAAACTTCAATAAAAAAAAAGGAAGGGAAGGGGGTGCACCCTCTCATAATATTAGTAAGTTTTAGTATTGCGTATACTATAGCAAACGCAAGCAGTGTGCGTTTGCGTTAGCGTCGCGTGTTCCACATTGCGCTTGCGCCGGGAGCCCAAAACTGCGGTGCGTATGCGCAGCTTGGAGCACACGACGCTAGCTCAAACGCACAGCGGTTGCGTCTGTTATCTTACGCAATACTAAAGCTCTCTATTCATTCATGGCCCAGACGTCTGCGAAGCTGCGGTGTGTCCACTTGATCGGTAATGGGAGCGTTATGGTCGCCGACGGCTGAAGAAATTCATTACGTGGCGAGTCTCGAGCTCATTGTTATTGCACTGCGGTCAATAGGATTGTGGTACTAAAGCCAATAAGAACGACGTAGAACAAATAGAGCTTTCCACAATATTGTGAAATGATGCATAGATTATGCGCAGCCGCCATTATAGTTACTCTCATCGCTTCCGGCGTGAAGCCTCGTGATTGGTTCCGAGTTTGCGCCGAGCACTGACACAGCATTCGTGTGGAACGCGTTTCGATCCGAGTACGCTCCGAATGCTGACGAAGCGCTCGTGTCCAATGCGTGCTCATAGTGCATGACCAACTAATGGCGGCAGCACATAATGGATGCATCATTACGAAATTTCGAAAAGGGTCTATCGCTGCGTTTCCTAAGCTGTCAATGATTACAGCAGTAGTCAAGTCGCCCGCTATAGTTTAAAACAAATGGCGCTGAACCTGTCGAGGAAGGCGTAATAAATTATTTTCTCGCTGCGGATTTATATTTTTTTGTGTAAAATTGATGCGGAGAACGCAAAGCAGGTTTAGTCAAACAATCCACATTTTATTTCCCTCAAAAAAAAAGAAAACACCAAAGGATGTAAATGAGAGAATGCTGTTAAACTTCTTGACTGGGTCCGGCATCAATCTATAATACGCGGACGTAACGTGTTGCTGGTTCTAATCAATTCAGATGCGCACTGAACCCATGTAGTAAGATGTAAAAGTGATAATCGAGAGGACACATTTTATATTTATTATAGCAGAAAAAAAAGTAACGCGTTACCGGTAACGCCGTTGCCTGTAACGGGTAACCGCCAACACTGCATGACGCTACGAGATTCTGAGGTAGCGCTGGCCAGGGCCGTCACAATATCACTTTTTATTGCTATCGCCTTTCCTGACTGTCTCTCTCATTCTTTGCTAAAGCTACGACGGCCAAGTCGTCACTGCGAACCGGACAGTAACGGTGACTCGCGGCAGCAAAACCATTCCTGTCCCCTACGAGGCTTACATCAACGCGAGCTACGGGTGTACCAATGCCACGCAATCAGCGTCAGAGCAGTTTTTCTAGTAAGTAGTGCTTCTTTCCATAAAATGAGGAATTGTATTTCTTTTTTTTTTTCAAATAGCAAGCGCATACTAAACTATCATTTAAAGTTTAAAAATCTACGGCCCAGCGCGCGCATTCGTCGCTTTGCAAAGTGAGCATATCAAGTGCCATATTCACGAACGCTAAAAATAGTTACGGACACCGTTTTGTGGCAGTACAGTCAACGCTATAGATTCACTACAAATATGAAGTGGCCCAAGTAAACAGGCTTGATCTAAAATAGACTGTACAAATCGACGCATGCACGTAGCAATCGAAACTTTTCGTCAAAGGTGTATTTCACAGGTCCGGTTTTCTTGTAAATTTACTAAGCGTAGCTCTCTTTCTGTAAAAAATAGTGCCAAAAAACTTTCCAGGTTCAACGGCGGGTGGCGACGCAGACGACCAAGTCGATTAGCGGGGCGGGTTTGGCGCTCGTATTGATAGATGGCGCTACCTCCTTATTGAGACTGCTCGCGACCACCATGGTTTATTTAAATGAACTTAATCTTTTTGTAATGTACCTTTGGTAAAAAATAAATGCGGACAATAAAACCAAAACTTAAAGGGAAAAAAAACGCGTTTGCATAACGGCGAAGCTTTTGTTGCCAACGGATTTCGTCTGCGTGTCGTCTGCTTTCTTTCGCTGGTCGCCCACATCTTCAGACGCTGCTCCAGACACCATCTATCAATACGCGCGCCAAACGCACCCCGCACCTCGACTTGGTCGTCTGCGTCACCGCCCGTCGTTGAGCCTGGCAAGTTTCTTGGCCCTATTTTTTGCACAAAGAGAGCTCCGCTTTGTAATTCTACAAAAAAAAAAAAAAAACCGACCTGTGAAATGCACCTTTCACGAAAAGTTTAGATTGCTACGTGCAGGCGTCGATTTTTACGGTTCATTTTAGATCGAGCCTGGTGACTTAAGACACCCTATATATAGGCTATGGCGCCCGTGCGCTCTGCACCTTCAGAGAGCTGACCATCACTGCGAAGGCGCACTCTTCACTTTTCAAATGCCACGGAACAATTCGTTACGTGTTGATACAGCTGCAAGTCACCTCAACATCTGTGCTTCGTACAAAGTGGAGTTACTAGAAAGGATATATGTAGAAACATATCTATACTCAGTTTCACTCCAAGTCCGACCTCGCAGCTGAAGCTATACAATCCGATGTAGCCGATTGAGCAGTATACTAGTAGTACATCGTCAACGGCGCTCGTCGGTCTTAGAGTGTTTGCTGTCCCCGCCTAAAGTCAACCGCTCACGGTGAATGCGCGATTATCCTGCACTTTTTGTTTTCTGCGAGTGATTGGTTTAGCCGGCTATGCGGAGTGCAAGTTCGTCTGCTTTTGCACAGGGGTTGCGATGATGTCAGGACGCCGAGGTCTTATTCGCTGATGAAAAAAAAGACTGTGGGTAGACCTCGAGGCATCTCGCATTGAGGTCTACGCTCTTATTTTTTCAATCAGAGCCAAACAGAGCTCGGCGTCGTTCTGACGTCACCGCAACTATGCGCAAGAAGCAAACGACTAGCTCTCCCCGCATGTATCAAACGCGCAAAGTCGACGAGTGCCATGGCGCGGCATTGATTACTATATTTCTATAGGATCGTTGCCTCGGATGCGGTCGTCGGACTAAATGTGAAACGGAGTGTAGACCCCCGTTTCGAACGACTGCCCTCTGTTGGCAGCTTTGAAATGATGAAATCCCTGCACGAATTTGGACTAAAACCGCAACGTCACGGCACACTTTATGCGTTTTGTTAAATTAGAATGCAAACAACAACCACAGAAATATGAAAGGAGCGCAGTGACGTTGCATTTTCGATGCTGTTTTATTGGCTCGTAGGCTCCTAGCGTTGGCCAGGCTCCTACGTTCGCTGTCTTATGGAATGACTTCCACGTTCCACAATGTCTGTTCTTCCGTCATTGTGCGGTGGTTTCGACCCTCTAATAATCGGCACGTGACTTCCGAAAGGGGTCCGTAGTGAACGCAGCATGACGTGTGTCAGCATCTTCAGGATTCTCCTTGGCACGAGGCACGTACGCAAACATGGATGTCCCGGAAAGGCCCGTTCACACACTTGCGACTCTTTAGAACCGAGCGCCTTAAAACCACTTCAAATCTCTTGACGACGAGAGGGCACACGTAAAGTCCCTTGATACTTATTTTAGAGGTAACGACAACTCATTTAATACAAATGACAAAGCACATTCCGCTGGAACAAAATGGTGGCATTCAGTTCAAACCTCTGCTGTGCGCCACCATTTGCTTCCTAAAACCTGCTCCGTCTAGCAGTCGGTGCTTCAAAGAATGTCGCTACTTGTAGGAAGCTCTTATGTTAGGACTTTAAACCCGCTGGCACGCTGGCGCCATCTATGTGGTGACCCTGGAACTGCATTTCACGCACTAGAGCGAGGGTTTTGCGGTATTTGCGATGTCAAATACACGTGCCACTTATGAGAAATGTTTCCTTATAACATTGACAAATCTTCTTCGAGCCAAGAAAGCAAGAATGATGCGGGAAAGAAAATAGAAAATATACGGGACCGCCAAATGTTCTACTGCTACCCGGTAGGTTGCGCCAGTGTGTCCTCTCGCCGTACAAGATTTTGAGAGTTTTCGAGGCACTCGATTCTAGGAATTTGGAAGTGTATGAACGGGCCTTAAGTCACGGTCATATCTCCACGTAAGGCGTTCAGACGATCACGGTCAAACGCTTTAGTTGTAAATGTGTATTCAGTCAGTCGCTAAAACCTTTGAAAATTGGGCGAGTTGGTTATGCTTAGTTAGGAAGAGAGAAACAGCGCCAAAAATAAGGAGGACAAAGAACGAGGAACACACAGACCGAGCGCTGTTTCCCTCATCTGTGGGTTGCTCGTTCTTTGTCCTCCGTACTTTTGGCGCTGTTTCCCTCTAAGTAACATCCGCTAAAACTTATCTTTCAACCCATGGGTAGTGCGACAGATAAACACCAAAGTTGTCACAAGCCTGGCAATCCTACGGGTCTAACTTTGGCATAATACGGTTTTCCTCCAAGGCGTTAATTAGTGCCACAGTATTTTTCGTTGCCGTTTCTGCAACTGCTCTGGATCGCCACGTAATAGCCGAAGTGCCAGACGTATGCCAAAGATGACACATATACGAACCGAAGAACCATGGAGTGAAGCGCACATGCAGCGCTCCTATTGGCAAATTAGGCCCAACATGTCCAGTTGAAAACCAAACCATCAGAAGTGGTGAAGAAAAAAAATCTCGCACTTGCTTGGCGATTTAGGCCCGATGATGCCAGGGCCGCGGCTTGCTATATACGGCGTCTCAGCTGACACTGGGGGGAAAGAAAGCACTGTCAAAAACAGCGCACGACCTGAGCGGGACTCAAACCACGTCTCAGACGCTCGCGCGTCCCCAGCTTTTGCAGTGCTTTCTTTCACACAGACTCAACTGAGATGCTCTTTCTAGCAAGTCGGCCCAGATGACAGTCAAACTACCAACAGCGAAGCCTTACTTTGGCAATTGCTTGGCGAATTAGGGCCAACACACCCAGACTTCGGTCACAGAAGAGCAAGTTTGGCTCTTCCTTTGCTTCTCCGGACTTTCTAAGGCCCTACATTCCCAGATCTCGGTTGCCAATTTTATTCTCACTTTTTTGTAAGGTTTTTTTTTTTGTTTTGTTTTACTAAGGTTGTCCTGTAGATATAGGCCAATACGCTGTTTTCCCACATGAGGTGTGAGAAAACCCACAGTTTCCTTTAAGAAAATAAAATTCCAGTACGGATATAGCAGAAAGCATTTTCCCTAATTCAAAAATGGGACTACTAGTCAGATTTACCACGCTAAGGTAAAATAGAGCATGTGATTAGATCTTCCCTAACGAAGTATAGGTATATTTTGTTGCAGCCGACATGTGCTTTCGATAAGCAAAGGCATCGAATTTCCCGGAGAGCTTCAATGGGATTTAACGCTCTCCCTCTTCCTGTCTTGGGTCTTCGTCTATTTCGCGCTGATAAAAGGAATCAAGACCTCGGGAAAGGTGAGGGAGGACTTATATAAGCCTAAATATAGAACCCTCTTATTTACAAGACGTGTGTGTAGTTCTGGAGTACTTAACGCGAGCAATGGTTCAGACTTTAGGAACGTTTATAAATGGCGCTCTGTTCTCCCCGTCAAATGAAACTACGAATTGTCGAATACTCCTTATTTGCCCGAATGTAGCGCTGCGGCTGAGGTAAGAGGTCAAAGGTTCAGGAGCTACCATTACCTGTTCGAAAGGCTTCAAGTAATTTTCGGATTTTTTTTACTGAGATGAAGCGGCCAAGCAGGACCCAGACTTTATGTAGACGAATAACGCTTATTATCGCAAACGCGCATCAATTAAAAGAATCTCTGGAAATCACGTATGTCACACTGCAGCCTTCCATATCCCTGCAAACCTTAAATCGTCTATAAATCATGCTCATGGCTTTTTTTCTGTTATTTTCAAGTAGTCCTTAATTTATATAAATCTAGATTAAGTTTTCTTTTAGCTTGTTACTTCAAAACTTTGTATGCATGATTATTTTTCTTATGAATTATTTACTGCCTATAAGAATTACAGATGCGACAGATGCCTTCTCCAGACATTTGTGCTCTTATTCTATTGCTTCCTTTACAACAACTCCCCCACACACTCCGAAAAAAACAAAAAAATTTAAACTGACACATCAGTGCAATTTAACGTCCGCAACATGTATGCGCCTTGAGTATTGAACGTACGAGAGATGTACAAACATTGCCATGAAATCGCCTGTTTTGTCTTGTGCGCAGATAGTGTATTTCACGGCACCTGCTCCGTACTTCATCCTGACGGTGCTTCTTATCCGTGGTGTCACTCTTCCTGGATCCATGAAGGGCATCAAGTACTTCCTTCTTCCGCGCTGGGAGAAGATGTTCTCTTTCGTGGTGAGAAACACTTCGGGAAATGTATGAATGCACGGTAAAGACTTATGATGAAGTGACAAAGTGACAAAGAAGTGACAAAACAACGCGAAACAAACTTCGGATTCGGTTATTTCCTTTCCCTTCATTACCGATCGGAATCGAGGCAGCATTTTGTGTATGATAATAATACCCCAGACTCAGGAACACAGACTTCGACCCGTCTTCCGTCTTCTGCGCTGTTTTTCCACTTCGAGTAGACTGTACCCGGTAGTTATGTTCAAACCAGTTTTTTTTTCAACACTGCATCCCTGTATGATGCGTTCTTGTTTGTCCGTTGTTGCCCCTTTTCGTTTAAGAAACCAAGAAAAATGTTTGTCTAACATGCTCTCCCGCTTTTATTTAAAATATTAAGCTGTAGCGATACCTAATTTTCATATAATAATATCGCGCTGGTTAAGTCTCGTGCCTTTTTATACGGTGGGTCTTAATCAAAGGTAGCTTGTCTTACCTCAATAAAAAAACTTTAACAAAGTTCGTCGGCATGATCTTTGAACTCACACAACTTGGGTTCCTGAGTCATCCAGTTTAAAAGTGACAGCGAATCAAAAGGAATACCGAAGCACTATTGGGGAAAGAACAGCGCAACTTCCAGTTCATTGCTGCTACACGCCACCATTTTCATTCTAAATCCTTGCACCACACGAACAAATTGCACCACACGAATAAAGCACGAGGGAGGGGCGTTTTTGTTTTGTTATGGGTATAAGGAGTATTCACTGGGCGCCATATTTGTGGGTGCTGTCTAGAGCGCATGCTCAGAACGAGCCCCCATTAATAGGCTGCTAAGACCGGCATTTTTGACGGTGTGGAATGCACGTTGCAAAAGAACCCTGGAAGCTAGCCATCAGCACGCGCTCAGCAGTCGTGCACACAGCTATGGCCGCCAGTGAATACTTCCTATACTCTAGGGAAAGCTGCAGTCGATCACATGTTAATAATGAAGTTCGTCCTCCTCTTCCAGTTTTAACTTGCAGTCTCTTATAGAGTTCGGCGCACGCGCAGCCATAGCCCAACGGTAGTCAACGAGCGCGTGCTGGAGGCAGAGCGTCTACGGCATTCTTTACTTGTCACCAACTATTTTTTTTATAGAGTTGCGTTATTCGCCTCTTTCGTCCAAACGTCTGACAGAATTCTAGAACTGCGGCGTTTTGGCCCTGAGAAGGACCCGTTCACAAAGCGTTGACCACGTTTGGAATGGTCGCAGCTCCGGGATAAGACAGCGTGCGTAACCACGGGAACCAAGCACCCCGTCACTTTCTTTTCAGGCTAGCCAGTGCAGTTGTATTTCGACACAATTCAACTCGACGTATTCGAACGTAATCAAAAGTTACGTTGGGAACGGGTCTTGACGAAGTACTAAACTTGCTCACCGAGTTTGTCAGTTATAACTTATTGCGATATTCATTATGTTATTCTGCGCACGCCCGTACTCAAAAACAGGTGTGGCAGCAGGCGTGCCAACAGATATTCTACTCCCTGGGAGCGGCAATGGGGACCATCATTTGCCTTGGAAGCTTCAACGACTTTCGCAACGATCTCAGAATGTAAGTTTATTTTATATATTAACTGTTTCTGCTTAAATTGTTTTGAAGGGGTTGCACAGAGCATGGCGCTTAAATCTCAAAAAGTGTTCTTATTATATCGTTTTTTTTTTTAAAGAAAGACTAAGATCGAGAGGGGTAGTAAGAAGAAAAGTGATTAAGTCTTGTCCCTAATGCTGTGCTGCTGCCCAGCATTAGTATTTAGGTTTATCACCGCATTTGGTGGCCATTCCTAATAGGAAGCGATTTATACTTTTTCGATCATTCTGCTCGTTAAACCAGCACAAACTGATACAAAAGGCAGCACGGAGGCATCTGCCACTGAACAAAGAAGGGTCTAGAATGTAAACAGGCACATTTATGAATTATGGCATCACTTGGTGCGCCCATAAAAACTACGCGGCGCCCACAAACACAAAAAATCTTCGGTTAGTTTTCCTTATTCTTTGGTGCCAATATAACCATGGTCTCTCTTTAACAGTATAAATTGATTTTCCTTTATTACCTAGATATGTTTCGTTTTGATTAATCCAGCTTTCTAAATTCCATCTATTTGACATTCATGGAATTTGTTTTCATAGCGTTTGAATTATAAAGAGCTCTTATAAAACGTTATACCATTTAGGGGCTTCGAAATGAAGTGCAGCCAGTGGGAATCATTCTGTTCTGGTTTTCTTCTTTCTAGAGACATCATGTACATCACAGCGGCGGACTTCTTCACCAGCCTCATCGGCGGACTCGTCGTCTTCTCTGTTCTTGGAAACATGGCTCACAACCTGGATCTGGACATATCAGATGTTGCCGAAGGAGGTTAGAACAGAAGTCGGTCTTAACTATACTTCACATCGTCGGCCACAGGCCGACGCAGGTGTTTTGTTTGTAGCTTGGCTGCAGAGCACGGGCAGACCAATCAATGATAAGTTGCGAGCAGCTGTTTCTCACAAGAGTTATGAGCAGCTTTGTACACTTAACACTTTTGACACCCTTAGGCTTACAGGAAGGGTGTCCCAGAGACTAACGTTCCTGGCTTAACTATTCAGCCCTTTGTTTAAAGTGACACACCCTTTTTAATCGTGAAATAGCTTACTCTCGCATGGATCACGTACCCTTAAAGGGACGCTGACACCCCCCAAAAAATTGCTTTCATCTATTGCCAAACGGTTTAATATGATGTCAGAAAGCAATGCAATCAATATTTTTCTACAGAGTATTTTAATAAAATATTTTTAATAAAACCAAAAAAAAAAACGCAGCTGCTCGAAACCGAAACAAGAGCAAGGAGTAATGGGGTGACATGTGTACTAGAGAGGAGGGAGAAATATAGTGGAGGAGAGAGTTGACGCAAGTCACGGGGCTACACCAAACAGCGTTTTTTTTTTTCCTCTGCTTTTCTGCTTGTGCGAAGCAGACAACAGTTTTAGCATTCTAATGGTCAAGCACATGAGGGGGAACTCCTCTTTCGCAGTAACGCAGCCAGTCGACTGTAGATCAGGAAGCTTGCTGCCAGTTCTCTGCTGCAAAGGCACTCCGCAGGCTCGAAGTGGGGCAGCACCACGCATTGTTCACATTTGCGCGTAGTGAATATATTGTACGTATGCCCATTCTACACCAAGTATACGCACTTTGTGTTTGACTTCTGCGCTTGTTTCAAGCTCTTCAGTTCGTGTTCGTAAGACGAGCGATGTCTTAAGCCAGGAGAGGGGTCAACGACTCGGCGGCGTCTTCCAGTGGATTAGCATTGGGGTGCAGAATAAATCCTCAACATTTTCATTGGTTAAACATTTCGATTTTGAAGCTAGACAGACTCGCGGGTACCGTGAACAACAGTTCTGAAGTAGAGGTTCCACACCCGTCGTTCGGCGGTATCGCTTAGTCCGTTTCGTCCAGCATTCCAGTCTACGACTCCCGAGCTGCTCCCACGATTCCGCGACACGAACGACGCCATGTTGATAATTACGCAGTGCATGTGCTTCCGGCACTTTGCAACATGATTTTTTTTTTTCAATCAACATATTTGCAGCTTCTTTGAAGCCAAAAAAATGGGTTTCATATTTTTTTACTATTTTATTGAATATGTGCCTTCGATGACCCACGACTTTGGTTATATTTGGTGGTTGTTTTAAGTCGCACATGACCATGAAGAAGAGAGTGAGCGCGACTCAAACCGCTCAGTTCTCGATGAGCAATTTTCAGGCAGAAAAAAAATATTGAGCCGCAAATTGTGTTTTTGGGTAGCTGGGTTCTCACATGTCATGTACAAATAAAAACCTTGGTGAGCATAAATACCCTATCAGTGTCCCTTTAAGGTGCAACCCAATCCTTGGTTAGTGTGATTCTGAACCAACAGATGGCGGAAGGATCGTCTTCCAGACCTGTACGTCAATGCAAAGAAATCGTGTAAAGTGGCAGCTTGATAAATCGTGGTATTTTTTTCTGTAGACGTTTTCTGTTTCCTGTCGTTCTCAGTCACGTGGGTTCCGTATCTGGTATGGGAAACTAAAATATAATAAAATATTTCAACGTGGAATATGCGAAAAAATATTGGTGAGGCAAAACAAGAATGTGCGGCAATCAGGCATCTTTCGTAAACACCTTCCAGCGGCGTGGAGAGGTCAAAACGATGTTTTGCCGCATACCAGAAGTGACGACATTCAAGATGGCTGCGCCCTTGTGGAAAAGGTGTATGCCTTGAAACTGACATGCCTGGCCCCTCGCTTGTTCTTCTCTGTGAGAGTTTTCTCTAGAACGCGCATGGCTGCGCCAGTTTTCGTGCAAGGTGCCCACTTACCTACGGTCCGAGTTCACGTCTTTCGAAAATGTGGTCAGAACAAAACGCGCAAATTGTCCTGAGCTAATGGCCAGACTGATACACAACAAAACAACCAACGCGTGCGAAAATGTAAAATTGCCTGTGCGCAATTAGTGCACCAAGAATTTCGGGCCGGCACTTCTGTCGTTCATGTGCTTGGCTCTTTATGAATTTTCAGGAAAAGGTTTGAAAAATTATATTCTTTAGAGAAGAGATCCTGGGAAAGCCCTGGAGTAAAAAATAACAATGACAATGCGGACTGACGTCGCCAATTTTTTTCTCTAGGTCACGGCCTCGCTTTTGTCACCTATCCCGAAGCGGCTAGCCTGATCGCCTGGCCCAACCTCTGGGCTTCGGCCTTCTTCCTAATGCTGCTGCTGCTAGCGGTGGATAGTCAGGTATTTTTTTGCGAAGGCGTTTTTTTTTTTTTAATAAATCGTCTTCATACTTGTATGAAGGCAAACTGTACGGATAACTTTTTCTCGCAGTTCTCTATGTTCGAATCGGTTCTGGTGCCGTTCAAGGATGAATTTCCTCTGTTACGGCTGTATCCGTCTTCGATGGCGTTAGGGGCCTCCGCCTTTAGCTTCATTCTTGGATTGAGCATGGCAACAAAGGTATGTGGTACACCGTCTTGCGTTGCGCAGACAACACACCTCAACTCACTCTATAGACCATACAAATATTCGCCTTCTGCCCATTGCCGTCTTTTCTACTCTGTTGTGGAACGCGAGCATTCGCAGATGTTCTATTCTGCAAAAATCAGGCGCCATGCTCGCTGGGAAGAGCCCAGTGACTCGGCAGTGTTTGCCCGAGTAAAAAGCGCTGGAAAGGTGCATACTCCGCTCACCCCTAAGCAAAAAGCACGGCAGAAGCTGCGAGCTGGTATGACCAATCAAACGACAATCTTGGGCAACGTGATCACACCCGCACCCCTCATGCATTGAGCGAGGGCAGGTGATTAAAGAAAAACGGTAGATTGGTCCGGCGAACGCTTAGCTCCGGCCACCCTGTCAGCTTAGGGATGAACGAATATACATAGCTTGCGCTGACGTCACCCAGTACCCAGCAATGGCGTCCTTTGCACGTGCGGCCAGCCTTCTACAGAATAAAGAGCACGATATGAGACGCTCGCGGAGGCGCGTGCAAACCTACCTTCCACTGCATTAATGGGACGCTTAGTACCTGGGAATGGCGACTAGAATAACGTCACGTGAGAACTATGTATAGGCCACGTGTACAAGGTTGTGACCAAGGCGCATCGACTCGAGAGGGTGCCAATCATAAGCAACATATCCCCATCTCTCCTTTACTTGTACCCAACCATAGACGTGTGTAATGGCAGCCGTAGATCGATTCGTTACAATTCGTGGGGGTCATAGCGAAGAAGAGAGAAAAAAAAGGAGGGGAAGCGTTATATTGCTGCGAACGGAGCAGAGCTTGGCCGAGCATGGAACGCTCGGTCACGGACTTCAAGAAGGTTCGTGTATATTCTTACTCGGGACATAACTTTTATTATTTGTCCTGCTTTCTTGTTCTCGAAGGTGCCTGTTCATTCTCGCCCCAAACGCTTGACACTCGAGCCTTCTGGGCCTGAGTTTTGAGGTGCCTACTCACATTACATAAGGACCTGTGCGTGACCTTGTCGAGTCAGTCTTGCTCATGCTTGCTGTTACGCCGCCGAATCGCCGCCAGCTTTTCTGCTGTCTCGACGCTCGTGCTTTATTTTGTTTGGCACAAGTTCGCCCATTACAACTTTCAGTTTGAAACGGGATTTTCGGTGCGGCTACTCCTGTCATTTGTGACAATATGTTGTTCATCATCATTCATTAATTTGGACACGCTGACTTTTATTCGGCTCGTACTATACCCCAGTGTTGATTTAATATTTTTGCTTCGAAAAAAGCGCCGAAATCGTAATTATTTATTTGTTTGTTAGTGCTTTCGCCCACTAGTCGTCAGCAGGAAGAACTCTCTCTTCCCCGTTTCTCCACATTATATTCCAGCTCAATACTTAAAGGGGCGATGCAACAATTTTTGTACTTTGCGCAAATACCGCTTGGAACGGATCACTGACGTTAATGACCTATGAAACACGCGTTCGTTTTTCACCCCACGCAATAGGAGTCCCAGAAAAAAAATTAAAGAAAAACGAGCAGCGTTCACCCCCTCAACTCGCAGCCAGAACAAGCGGCCACGCGATCTGGAGCCGATTATATGCCGCCAATGTTGATCATAGCCGCGCGCTGGGGTTGGCAAAGCACAGGACACGTGCTGAGTTCCAGACATTGTTATGGCTCGGCTACTGTCGGCGTTGCGGCGATTGGACACGGGCCACTACCCGAATGCTTCTCGAGCTAGTAATTATCACGAGCCTAAAACGAGTGCTCACCCAATGCTCGGGTCCAATCTATGAATCGCATTCAAATCTCGTCATTTGGGTGTACTGTGATCCCCACGTTACGTCATCAAAATTTGCAAAGGAGAGATTGAATGAAAATGATCGCTTTTGTCCTTGAAATTACAACGTAACAAAGGAGTTTCTTGGCCAGTGGCGTTGCGTGCGAGTATCCTTGAGTCCCACTTGTGCCGGTAAGCTCCTGTAAAGGGAAAACATTCCAACTGAATATCGTTGCACCGCCTCTTTAAATTACATTCACTGACGTAATTCGGTTTAAAAGATTAGTTGCCTTAAGGGCAACTATAATTTTGATTCATTCTCTACTAAAATACGGATTAAAGGGAAACCGAAGCGGCTCTGTATCTAAGTAAAAACACTTAAATCGTCCTCATTTGGCCTCCAGGGTCACGAATATCGAGATTATTTTTCAATTTCGTGCACGGAGTGTGCAGAAAACAATTTTCAAAGTACCGCGAAGGCCCCTCCTTCCCGGAGCGTGACGTCATATCCAGAGTTTTTGGAATCCCCGCTTTCGCGCATCTTCAGCGCCTATCAAAACCTATGCAAAACTATTTTCAAGAAGGTCAGAAAAAGACGTCAGGACTTGTGTCAGTGCGTTCTAGGTGGTATTGTGTCAGTGCGGGGGATATACCTGGCAAGCTTGCAATAGACCTTTCGCTAAATTACCCAAGCACCAAAGAGAATGTTGGGAACT
The DNA here is from genome assembly GCA_013358835.2 of Ixodes persulcatus. Lineage (NCBI taxonomy): Eukaryota > Metazoa > Arthropoda > Arachnida > Ixodida > Ixodidae > Ixodes > Ixodes persulcatus. Next base: position 741,498 of record JABSTQ010011338.1, on the reverse strand, counting down.
TAGGTACACGCGCTGCAAGTGCTCGCCTTCCCTATAGAAAAGATTCGAAGTAAATAGCGAAAATAAGGCGCCCCTGGAACGCGCCTATGAAGTGTCCTTTGTTTTAGATTTTTGCTTTCGAACAGTTAGATCTGAAGACGCCATCACTCGCAGCGAGTGTTCCCGGCATTATTTTTGACGCTTGGGTAATACGACAAAACATCTATCGCTCGCGCTGATGCCCACACGAACATCACGCGCTTGGCGGCCGAAAGATCCTTTAATGACGTAACGACTGGTAGGAGGGTTTTCGTGTTTTGTCGCGCGGGAAAACGAACGTGATATTCATATTCACGGGAAAAAATACTTCAAAATTCAACTTCAACTCGTTTTTTTCAAGAACCTTTTCAGCTTCCCTTTAAGGTAACCTCTATTAAGAATAAAGTGAGCAAACTAAATTGTCGCATGAGATTGATTAAAACATGTAAAAATTGCCCGACACTCACAGCTTGAGAAATACGGGACGAGCTAACAGTGAATCAAGTAGAACTAAAGTAACAAAAAAAAAAAAGGCCATTGTAACTTATTCTTCTCATTTCTAATATATTTATATATATATATACACATTTTTGACATTGTAGAAATGTTTTGGCGGGAGATACCCTTGCCAGTGGGTTCTGATCACTATCATGTTCGCGAGCAGTGTTGGTTTTATGGCGTACTATAGCATCTCGTGTATTTAATCACGGAATGGTGAACGCATGGTGCGTGTTTTTTTTTTCATCTTATTTTTGCAGGGTGGACTGTACGTACTGAACCTCATTGACACGTACATAGGAGGCATGATCCTTCCTATCATCGCGGCCTTTGAGCTTTTCACGGTGTGCTGGATGTACGGTGAGTTACTCGAACCGGTAAAGAAAATGGGAACGGCAGGGTATATCTTTCGAACGCCCGGCCTCCAGCTCCGGCTCCACGTCCTTCTGCCGTGCTTTTTGTCTGCGCGCTCGCTCTCGAGGTGCGCGAGGCGTCAAGCAGAACGGAGTCGTACGCCAACTCGGCCGTAAAGGAATGTTACAATCTCTTTCTTCCGTACAAAAGATTACAGCCAATCTGACATTCTCTTCGCTTTCCAGTTAATAGAACGTCGATACATATTCTACACTTCTGCTAAAAAGGAAAGTTTATGGTTGTGGCGATGCAGATGCCGATAAGCATTCCTAGACCTTCGGACTGCAGACTCGTGCAAAAATTGTAAACCAAATTTTGTGCGCTTTACGATATTTGCCACGAACGTTGGTTCTGTAGCAGCTTCGGTGTCACGAGGATATGTTATCTCTAGCGTGAAGACTCGATCGAATGCCATGGTTTGTCGCGATTATGCTGCGATATTGAATGTTCCCTGTTGTTTGCTTTTGCTTCCTCACTCACCAAACTGCCCTTAGTGAAACATGATCCACACTACTGATGACATTGTCGTGGTGTTAGTCCGGGGGCTCTTTGCTTGTGGGCAGAATCCTGCAGATAAGGCTTATTTTCACCACAATATTCACAGGTTTTTAAGTCAAATTTGGAGGGTTTTACGTGCCAAACCAACGACGGACATGTGGCCCGCCCCAGCGGAAGGACTGAGGATTAATTTCGACCATTTGGGGATCTTTTGGCGTGCAACCGAAAGCTCGGTTGCACGTCGCCTTCACCGCAATAAGCCTCCGTTAGATTGTGGGCACTTCGGCCGGGATTCGAACCCGCGACCTGGGGATCCGTAGGCCGGCGCTTTGCCTCGGAGCCATGGAGGCGGCTTCCCAGTTCTTTAAGGAAGTTACCAAGTGATTCCACCCACATATCACTCAGTAGTCTCGGAAGTGCTGCAGTCCTTGCCAGAAAGTTTAAAAAATCACTTGGTTTAAAATAAGCTTCTGTTATTTTTCCTTTAGGAATAAAAAGGCTTTCACTGGATGTCGAGTTTATGCTCGGGTCTCCACCGGGTCTCTTTCTGAAGATCTGCTGGGGCATCTTTTGTCCCGTTTCTCTCCTTGTAAGTAGTTCCCCCGCATTTCCTGCCTATTTTCTTTGTATTGATTCGTAGCACACCCTATAATGACTCTCTTCATTTGTTGCAGGTGATCGTCATCATGACATTCTTCACCCAAAAAAGGACTACTCTGGGTACTTACACCTATCCATATTGGGCGGACGTCCTTGGCATGGCAACCGTTCTCATCGGACTGCTCCAGATTCCCCTGTTTGCTTTCTTCTACATGAGAAAGAACAACTTCGTACGTAATTCAAATTTTGGAGTAGGGCTTTAGGCTTGTTTACACAGCACCCTTTTCTTACTTTGCGAAGCTAATCTATATGCTAACGTCGAGTTACGACCGGCAGTCCTCGGCACAGTTATGGCGGTGCCACGCATGCGTGGAACGCTTAGTGAGATCGGTTTATTGCTACTGGTTGCAGCGCTAAGGTACGAAGCGCGGGTGTGCCGGTGACTTGCGATCGTAACTCAACATTAGCGTACACAAGCTTCGTAACGTAAGAACACAGTGTCGTCTGAACCATCCTTTAACCGAAAGAGTCTCCAATATTTAGTGTGTCCCAAGAAATATTTCCAAGTTTTTCTGTTTTTTTCTTTCTACAGCGAGAATGAACTTTGCATAGCAGAATGCTCCGTTTCCGCCGAAATGTAGCGCTATTGATCCGGACTAGATACCAAAGTCTCGAAACCATCCGTTATTTCATTCAAAAGTTTAAATATCTTTTTTTGGAAATTTTTAACAAAAACGTTTTGTCTGTTTCCAGTAGCTGACACGTACCATTTACCTTAGTGTATTAGACGCCTTCGTTAGCACCCATTTTTAAATCGAAAAGTTCCGAAAATCGCATATATCTCTTGAATAATATCAGGGCAATCTTTGAAACATTGGCATCTGGTCCACACCAATGGCGTTAATTTGGGCGGAAGTACTTAGTATTTGGTGATGAGTAGTGTAATTTCGGGTGCCAAAACACTACTACATTGTTTTCATCAGGAACACATTGTAGATACAGGTCGCCTGGGTAGAGAACGCGTCTTCGTTAAGGCTGTGTGAATGAAATCTTTTGAAAGACTGGGAAAAGGCGAGTACCAATTGAGACGCGAGTCAAAGGTCACTTAACTCGAGCACTATAGCTTTGGCAGTGCTTTCCTTTACGCTGTCTTATAGTCACTGACGGGACAAAAATCGCAGGGCGTTTTTGTTTGTATGCCGAACGTCCAGCACGCGCTCATTGCCTTTTCTTTCGTACGCTGTGCTTGCACGCTCGACGTTTACGAGACAGCGAAGCCCCGACATTTTTTTTAACTCCGGACAGTGAGGAAGCAGAAGGACAGGACAACGCGAATCTACATTGGAGATTCGTGTTTTCCCGTCTCTATGTTTCCCCACTCTCTATGGTTAGAAAATATCAGTACTTAACCAGCTCGCCTGCATCCTAGCATTGATAGCGAAGCTTCATTGCAGGTGTGAAACACGCCCTGAAGGCAGGACAACTGAAAAACGTTTTTGCCTTTTTCTGGCGACAACCGCCAGATCTTCCAGGGCTATACCTGATAGATGGCGCCAATGTGTTTTCTCGTAGTAAGGAGCCCCAAAAGCTTCCAATCTGTTCGGTCACGTTCAAACCCAATTGTGCGAACCAGCCTTAGGATTACCTCAGAGAAGGCCATGGGCACGAACTCTTTTCTCTAGCCCTTTCGTGGGCAAATTTTTTAAAAGTATGGAACTTCATCTTTTAATATTCACACATAACATTGATAGAGTATCAAAATTCCGCAAAACGTTTATTTTTATCACAAGCGTAGTTCTTTCTACGTGGGTGGGAAGCATACTTCCCACTGCCCCATAGGAGGGCTACTTTCCGTGAAATTTTCGGAAGCATGGCTCTGTGCAGAGCGGTACAGAGCACGCAGTGCATGTGTACCTGGTTCGATTTTCATGCTGCTTGGTGCTGCAGTTTCTGCATCGGCGGTAGTTGGAGTTTCGCTGTCCCACTCCGCTCAACCTGACTTCTTTGGGCACACCCATGTCCTTAGAAAGGAATGACGGTGTCCTCCCTCTCTTCTTGCGTGATGTGTGTCCGCAGATGAGCTGCTTTGCGAGCTTCAGTCTAAAAGAGAGCTGATGTTTCTTCTGCAACCCCACGGTGTTGTACAATACGAAGGCATCGACAATTGAAAGGTCCACAAGGAAATAAAAAATCCTGTGCCACCACTTGAGTGCACGGCGTCCGATGGCGTACCTCTCCCGCAGCTGGTCGAACTTGTCGACGCCTCTCATTATTTGGTTGTAGGTTGCAACAACCTCGGGGCAGGTGACAGTCGTCTTCGTCCCTTCTTTCTGTGTTCTTGAGACAGTTGACATTTTGGTTGGGTCGTGTGCGGTAGAAAGCATCGTCACCGCTTTGTTGTCCATCCACTTCGTTGCGGCGACATTGCCCTTTACTGCGAACTTCGAAGAACCCCGGTTCATGGCCTCCTTCTTCCCTAACCATTGTGGAAGTCCCTTCCTGTTTGGTCTGACTGTGCCGCACGCGAAAATTCCGTCAGCAAAAAGGGCCTCCATGAGCTTGATTGACGTAAAAAAGTTGTCAAAAGCCACAAGGCTTGAAGTGTGACTTATGACCGAGCAAAGTTCGAGCACAACTCTTTCACCGAGCCCGAGGGAAGTAGGAGTGTCGACCTTTCCGGTGTAGATGCTAAATTTCAAAACGAAACCCGTTGCAGAGTCTGCCAGGCACCAGACTTTGTACCCTCTTTTCACAGGTTTCATCTGCATGTACTGCTTCAAGCTCGATTTGCCTTTGAAGGGTATCATGCTCTCGTCAGCAGAAAGCTTCAATGATGGGTTGTAGGCCATGTTACATGATGTGTTTTGAATATTGTAGGCCATGTTACACGGCTGTGTTTTGAATATTGTAACTGAGTGTTTCAATGTATTTTGTTTGCTGCTGCAATTATGTGGGGATGTCGAACTTAACCCCGGCCCTCTGACAGACGCGTTGCAGCAAATACTGGACGGACAAAAAAAGATAGGAGCTGACATCACGGAGATAAACGACAAACTAGGATCCTTAGATAAGCGGCTAGAAGCAATCGAGGGGTCCACTTTGGCTTTGAAAGATCTCTCTGCTCAGTTCGAAAAATCTAAAAAAAAATAATAACCTTAGAGGTCTCTACCAAGAAACTCGAAAGGAAGATAGATGAGCTAGAGAATAGAGACCGACGCAACAACCTCATAATGTACGGAATTGAAGAGGGTGACAATGAGACCGAGCAAATGCTGACGAACGCTGTAGTTAAAGACATTTTTGAAGTCAAATTGGGAGTTGAAGTGAAGAGTGTTGAGGGGGTTCACAGGCTTGGAAGGGATTATCCGGGGAAGGTCAGGCCTGTCATTCCTAAGTTTTGTGACTTGAAGGAAAGGAATGACGTACTTCGAAATTCGCGGAAACTTAGGGGGACAGCTATTTTCATAAACCAGGATTTTTCTGCCCATGTTCGAGGCTTGCGAAATAAACTATGGAACAGTGCCAGAGCAAATAGAGCGAACAAGGAAAAAGTGACGATGTCATTTGATAAGCTAAAAATCGGGGACACACTATATCGTTGGAACGAAGATAGCAACGAAAGGGAGGAAATAGCCCCGCAAAGAGTCGAACGTCTCGAAGCCCAATGACAGAGTCACCCTGCTTGCAACAACGACCTGACAGTTATCAACATGAACGCACGAAGCATTATGAATAAAATTGTCGATCTTGAGCACATTTTGATAGAGCATGATCCTGATGTTGTAATGATAACCGAGACGTGGTTGACTCCTTTCGTTCTTGATTGCCAAGTCATTCCTCCGGGATACAAGATTTTTCGAAATGATCGAACGACTAGGGGTGGTGGGGTGGCTATTGTTATCAAGGATACTTTGGTTTGTACTGACATTCAAGGTACCTCTAATATAAAGGACAAATGGTGCAAAATTAAAGTAGGTAGGACCGAAGTAATTCTTGGGGTGATATACAGACCACCTGGTATGGGATTAGAGTTCGTGAGGGAGTTGGGGGAAACGTTTGCTAAACTTGCGTTTCACTCCAAGAGAGCTATTATTGCTGGGGACTTCAATTTCGCTGACATTGATTGGAATGGCTTTGTATCGGCACACGGGGAATCCGCAATCTCGACTTCATTCTTGGACCTTATTTTTCATAATAACCTTACGCAGCTTGTTGAGGACTTTACACGAATTCAAGGTCAATCGAGTTCAATATTAGACTTACTTTTTGCCAGCGACTCTTTGTTACGAACTTCATACAGCTGCAAGGTAATGCCCGGAATCTCTGATCATTCCATGGTGTACTTGTCTCTCCCAATTAAACCTCAACCGGTTAGAGAACGTACGGTCGTTACGTACAAAGACTTCAGTAGAGCGGATGATGAGGGTGTGCTCGATAAACTAGAATTGGCCTTCGACGAGTTTAAGGTTTTGAGTGAAAGTCGCACATCGCACATTGATCACCTATGGCATTTCTTTACGAAACTAGTTGTAGAGTGCCTTGATCAGTACGTCCCTACCAGAACAAAAAAGAAAGCTGAACACAATCCATGGATTAACAGAGAGATTATTCAGCAGAAACGAAAGATCTCACGATGTCGTGCTCAAAACAAAAAAACACCGGATCCTCGCAAACGTGATAGCTTACGGCTACTCAGCAGAAATCTCAAATCAATGATTAAAAATGCTAAAGACACATATTAAAACAAAACAATGAAACATTTTATGACTTCCTCCCCTGGTAAATTCTATAGGCAACTTTCACCCCGAAAAAACAGTGTTGAAATACTTGATATCGAAGGCCATTCGATACAGAACAAAACTGATATTGCTAATTGTTTAATGAATACTTTTCGAGTGTGTTTTCTAGTGATGACGGAAATTCACCAACGTTTCCGTTACTGGAGAACGTGCCTCCCATTGCTGATTGCATAATAACAAGAGAGGGCATTTTTAATTTGTTATTGAATCTTGATACTACTAAATCTCCAGGGCCCGATGAAGTTCCTAACGAATTCTTACGAAGATATGCAGAATCGATTAGTAACTACCTTTTGAGAATCTTTCAAATGTCACTTTGTCAGGGGATAGTACCATCTGAATGGAAACGGGCGAAAGTTATTCCAATATTAAAATCTGGTTCTGCATCTTCAGTAGCCAACTACAGACCAATATCATTGACATCAACTTGTGGGAAACTTTTGGAACACATAGTTGCTGCACATATACGCCCTTTTTTATCAGAACACCGATTGCTGGACGACAGACAACACGGGTTCCGGCGAGGCTTATCAACCACGACGCAGCTTGTAGAAGTGGTTCACAATTTCGCAGAAGTTTTGAATCGAAGGGGACAGGTGGACGTCATTTTTCTCGATTTTCAAAAGGCGTTCGATAAGGTCAACCATAGGAAGTTGCTAACGAAACTACAACTGATGCTTAAGAACCCTAAGCTCACTACTTGGAGAGAGAGAGAGAAGAAACTTTTATTTTCGCTCCGAGTCCGGAGCTCCCGTTTTTTCACCATTCATCACCAAGCATGGTTTTGACATGTCGGACGAGGAGGGGCCATAGTGTATCCTCGAGTGTCTTGGGCGGGTTGGCCCACTCTGTCCAGGTCTGAGGGAGGTGGTGGGAAGGGATGGGTGAAAGAAGTAGGTTACGCGATGTGTGGGCGTTGGGGCAGTCCCACAAGTAGTGTATGTTGGATGGATAACCGGTACAATGAGGGCAGACTGGTCGGCCAGGACGTCCTTGAATGAAGTGAGTGTAGTGTGGTGTCATGAGGGTTTGTGTTTGTGCACGTCTGATAAGGGTAGAGTCACACCGGCTAAATTTGAATGAGGGAGTGTGTAAAGCGGTGGTGTGTTGTCTGAGTTCGAGCAGCAAGGCTGTACGTTCTTTGTGCATTTGTTTCCGGTGTTCTTTGGGGTCATAGGGTTCGGGCCAGAGGGTGGGAGGTCCCGGATTAGGATTCGCTCGGGAGAGCGTGTGCGCTCGTAGATTTCCTCCCAGGCCCTGATGACCCGGTACCCATTCTATATTGATGTGTAGGTACGGGTGTGCGTGAAGGTGTCGTTGTAGTTTGGAGTGTATGTGGGAAGGTAAGTCATTGTCTCGAAAGCAGCGGCACACTCCCTGGTTGTCTGTGCGGATAAGAATTGTATCGGTTAAGTGGGTATGTTCTGTGATGGCTTCGGCAATGGCGAGTATTTGTGCGGCCGTTGAGGAGGGGACTCCTTCGTGTTCACGGGATGAAGATGATCGGGGTCCGATCACTGCCGTTCTGCTCCTGGAAGGTGTGTGGCTCGCGTCCGTGTAGTACACGTCTGTGTCTGAAGGGGTGCGTGAGAGTACCCGGCGGGCATGAGCTTCGCGGCGGGGTTGGTGGTTGTCAGGAGACATGTTCTGTGGAATGGGAAGGACAGTTATGCACTGACCCGGTCAGTTGTACCATGTGAAATTTCAAGGCGTAGATAGTTTCCTGTAGAAAATGAGAGGAACAAACTCGCCAAAGTCAAGGTAAAGCGGGTTTGCGAGTAATGATCAAGCTATGGACGCTATTCATTTGTGGCGTCATCTCCTGATAGTCACAGCGAGCAGACAACTGAGTGCCTCGTCTGCTCGCTACCGTTATCGGGAGATGGCGCCCCAAGTTAATAGCGTCGCTAACTCGGTCGTTTGCGAACGCATCCGACGTTGACAAGTTTGTTGCTCTATTTTTTACAGAAGGAGAACTGCGCCTTGAATTGGACACGGTAAAATTAACGTGCCCAGGGATCATTCTGACAAAGTGTGAGCTTCCTACTTGTAGGGGACGATTCAACCACATGAGGAAAGCAGGGAGTGCCATGTCCGAAGCCTCTTCTAATCGTCCACTAGCCAATGAGCTTGAGACATAAGTCAATTGGAGTCCTGAAGAATGATGCGCGAACAAAAAAACGGGAAAGTTAAAAAAACACGCTCTACGTTTCTTGAGTTAGCAGTAACTATAGCCGTCCGGTTAATTAAAAACTTTCTAAACAAACATACGCAGAACGTAATCAAGTGCCTCGATCCGCAAGACTGGGGACCGAGTGACAAGGCACTTTTCGACCAGTACACGAGCTTCGTGAACAGCCGCACCTCAGTGCCATCGGCGTCCCGACGCCCCCCGCCATCAGCGTCTCATTTTGCGGGAACCGTACCGGAACTCGACAAAGAGGAAGCAGCGCCATCCAGAGCGCTAGAGAGCGAGCCTCCCACGAGGGACACGGCTGGCGTCGACGAGACGTTCACTTCTCCCGCTTCGTCGGCCGTGGGAAAGAAGCGGTCCGGCGGGTCGGGAGGGCCGTCGCGAGCCGTACCTCCGGGCACGGTTCATGGCATGAGAGAAGAAGGCATCGAGACTGCGGCAGCGGCAGCTGACAAAGAGGCCAACATGGCCGCGGAGGCTTGATGCATTCCGATTAAAAAGGGACCGGGTTTTGGGTGCTGATGTCTTTGTTGCGAAGCGTTGCATTCGAAAGACAGTATATGTCATCAAACCGCTTTATTTTCAGAATTCCGGATTTTTAGTTTCAATAATATTTCCCTCGAACGAATATTCGTTCACTGGAAACGCTTGTTCCTAGCCACGTGAAGACTCTTCGAATGTTGAAGCACTGCTGAACGAAAACAACAACAACAACAACAACTTTGTGTAACATGTACGTCTAGAACCGTATAACATGGACGACAAAGTGAAATTGCACTACGTTTCACTCTTAAGTGCGCACTCAGCCGATGCTACGATGCGTATGAACCATTAGGAACTTTTAGCAAACCGTTACCGTTTTCCGCGTATACCGCACTACCAGCAGAGCCTCCGAAGCGTGTTTTTATACCTCAACTAACTATACTTTGACTCCCCGGCCTTTACGCTTTCCGGTATATTATTTAGTATCGCGAACTTCTTAATAGTTATTGTGAAATCGGGAAATGAAAATGATGCAAACACCAACATTCAGATATTCCCGCACTTTTCAGTGCCGTGACGTCAGTGGCAGGCATGCTTGCCAGTCGAGCAAGCAGTCTAAAAAATAAAATATGCCGATCATTTGTTCCGTGCTGGAGCGCGGGTAGTGGAGCGAGTTTCCAAAGCATTCATTTGACACCATGAAACTGCTTCCAATCAGTTCGGAACAAAATCTACAGTCCAAAGAGTGAACCCCTGCCTTCCACTGACGTCACTTTTTTGTTGTTGCCAGTAGAGACTTTCACTTTGAAAAACGCGGTGAGGATCAAAACTGTAAATTCAACAACTTTACGAAAAAACAATATTTTGACCTCATATTTGGGATACTATTTTAGCGATGTTTATTGGTGAGTTTAGCAAAATCAAGCACATCAGAGACAATGAAAAAGCCTGTGGAGAACCCCTTTAAACACGCGCCAGATTGAGCCGCCACTGCCGACCTTCTCTTGCCTTACCGAGATGTCGAGCAACTGAAGCGGGCGTTGACGAGCCTCAACAAAGGCCTATGCAAGGGGGAAGGGCACAGTAACACCTAAAGTGGCAATAACCTGTCCTGCAGATGCAACAATGAAGTGAAGCGAACGGAATAAGAGGAAACAAACAAAAATACTACAAAGACGCTTAAGATTGCTAACGTGTAGGAAGGCGAAATCATTCGTTTACGTAGCGTATTCCTACAAGCTGTGCGCCGCCCTGAGCCCGGCCGAGCGACCTCTGCGTAGGCTGCCCGGGCGGGCTCTGCGGCCTGCCGCCCTCTCCCTCTTTCCGGCGGCCGGGCCGCTGCGTCATGCAGATGGCTTCTCTGTGGGGTGGCGTTCCGTGGAACTATGCCGCGCGCCGACCAATGGGAGTTTATCCATGAATTCGCTGCTACAGACTACAGGTTTCGCTCAATTGGGCAGGAGAATTTAGGTGCTGTTTGGCGCGGCCTCAAAAGCTGTCTTATACAATCTTGTGCGCAACAAGGACGAGGACAAAGGGAGTGAACAGGACACAACAAGGCGCCTTGTTGTGTCCTGTTCTCTCCTTTTTTCCTCGTCCTTGCTGCGCACAAGATTGTATAAGATGTCAAACCAACTCGCCCAAACAACCACTCTTCTTCAAAAGCTGATAACGCCAGTTTGCTCCATGGGACAGTTAAGGCTTTCGCATTAAAACAAAGTCAGTTCTGGCGGTTCTAAAGTGAGAAAAAAAAGCGCATGATCACGGTGCGTCCACTGCGCGTGATTTCTTTAATTCGTGGTTGCAAGCGCACAAAGATGATGAGCGCTGTGACTATGCGCTTTTGGAGCACATCGTCACAGCTCGATCAGATCGTAGCGTTGGCTGAGGTCGGACTTGGAGTGATACAGAGTATTCGCAACGCCCTATAGGTTTGGGGTGGTAGTTCCAAGATGGCGAAAGTCATACGTTTGAACCAATCGCCTGTCACAGAGCCCGTTGTCGTCATGCTTCAACGTCACCCAGCGCTTTAGTTCACGTTTTTGTCGCCGTCTCGGGGGTTCTCTGGCATCGTTCCTGGCGTGATCATGACCATACCTGTTTAATTGATTGGTGAGGCACCCAAATGTATGTTCGGACTAGAACTTGGTCAAGACTGTTTGAGACGTGCCTGACTCCCATTTCAATCGTAAAATAAATCTTGCAAATTGCCTTCACGGTCCCTTCAAAGGGATACTGAACCGAAATTTCTAGCTCACAAAGCAAGGCTGGACGGATAGGCGGCACGCTGGAAAGCCCCAAAACATCCCTGGTACAGCAATATCTTTAACCAATCGCCGTATTTTCGGAAAAGAAGTGCGTGATTGAACACGGCCGACGAGGCCGACGAGACAAGTCTTTCTGAAATCCGCGAGTTAGGCGAAATTCCGCTACGTGGGACCCGCTTCGAATCGACGAGCGGAAGATGGACTCGCATTTTTGTAGCGACTCACCGACCCACGCGAGACGGTCCGCCGTTAATAATGGCCGCTGCTCGAACTTGACAAGCCGACCAACGCCTCAGTCGACTGATCTTTCCGACGACCAGTGACAACTGACACTGTTTAGCTGTACAAATAACGAAAGACATAGGTTGGGAAAAGCTCAGCCTATGTCGCGTGTTATTTGTACGGAGCCCATGTCACAAATAACGGAGCCCATATGTCAAATAACGAAGAACACGTCCGCGCTCGCCACCGTCGCATACCTTTCGGCCTCTTCGAAACGACAAGGCACGCACAGCGATTGACATCGGTGGAGTTCAGATTCTGTTCATCTGACAATTTGTGTCTACATAAGCAAATGAGGCTTGTGCGGCTCGGCATGCAGGTAGTACATACTTAGATTAACACACACTCGAGTTAAAAATTAATTTGCCTCTGGGATGCCCAATAGTTTCATTTCAATAGTATACATACTCTACTCTGTTTTAGGAGTTTAAACCGAAAAGAAACAAAAAAATTATAAAGTATTAAGGATAGTTTTAACGTTTATTCACAATCTGAAGTGTAACAAGAAATATAATTAATCACAATAAATCGCCCGTTGATTAATAAACGCTGTTGAGTTGGTTGAGCTTCAACGGCAGCGAACGACGCATGTAATTCCGCCTCCCAGTTCAAACATGGAGAACATCTCGGTTACATTGACGTTTTTACCGCTAATCGCGTCAAAGGAGCAAACGATGCCATTAGAAACAGCGAAGTTCCGGAGCAGTGCCATCAGCGTTACGTACGCTGGGCTAAGATGGCCGCCTCCGGATTGCGGAACGACGTGTCGACGTTGACGACGTTATGGAAACCGCGGAAACTGCGTTCAAGACAGGCGGGTTTTGCTGCCGGGTGCCCGAGTGTCTTCCGTACTGAGTTCGGTTCTGTTTTCTGATGCCGAGTGCCAACCTACAATCAACGTGGATTTGTATTTCTGCGTGTCAGCAACATAGAAGCAACATCGCGATGGCAGTGTTGCGCGTTGTGAACGAAGAGACGAAGACTGGAATTGTCGCCGCTGTGACCATGTGTTCGCGTATCAGTGGTGTTACAGCAGGATAAGATGTAAACTGTCGGGCATTGATGCCGCTGGTCGCGCCGTGATCGGAGGCGGCTGGGTGTCGCAGGTCGACGTTCTGCTTTACAATAAAGAGTTTAAGACCGCTTCAGGGATTACGGTGCAATCAATCGACCTGCGGATATTCATGTTAGGACGCTGGTCTTACCCGTAGCTCCTATCGTACAGTGCCAATGTGACTGTCGTCTGCGATGTCCTGTTGTCCCCTCCCCGAGAGCGATTGCGCTCTAGGGGAAGGACTGAACAGTTTTGAAATATGACTGAAAGCACGTCTAGCATTAAGGGAGGGTGATAGGTAACGGCGACAAAAATATCTATCCTCTATTTTGCTGTTTAAATATACTACAGTTCCTTGAGAGACTGCCCTCCAAGTGGCGAGCTGGGATGAGCGCTAGGAGTTTTCGAGCTCACCACGCCGTAGCTCCTGCCGGCGTAGCACCTGTCGCAAGTCGCAGCTTTGACTGCATTAACGTTGATTCAAAAGCGATTTTTCTGCCCTTGAAGCACCGCATCCAGCTGAGTGAATAACCCTCTACACTCTAAAAAATGGCTGCGCCTCTGCTTACTCGCAAAACACTTGAAGAGCCAATCTCTGCGATCTACGAAATCAGCTCAGCGAATGATGAGGCGGAACATCCGTTTAGACCTTAAAATTAAGTCTGCGCTGTGGCATTACGCAATGCAACTTGATGCTTTGCATTGCGCAATGAAACAGCGCAGGCTTCTTTTTTAGGTTTAAACGGATGTTCCGCCTCATAATTCGCTGAGTTGATTTCGTAGATCGCAGAGATTGGCTCTTTGAGAGTTTTGCGGGTAAGTAGACGAGCAGCCATTTTTTAGAGTGTACGACAATTTCAACCGCACGCGAACAGCACAAATAGAAAAAGAAATACTACGCTAGAAAGAAGGGCTACGACGTGCTATGCGGGGAAGCAAACACATGACTTGGAACTGCAGTGGAGCGTCTTGTGTTATTGTTTTTTTAATACTTACGGCATGAGCTTTTCCCTTTCAATAAGATATTCATTTTCTCAGTCGTTCAATATACTTTCAAAGGTATACGACATTACTGAAAAAAAAAAAATCTGGGAATACAATTTATTGCTTAGGTGCTTACCGAGAAAATCCGTACCTTAAAAATGACGAGTGTAAAAGTCGGAAGCACAGCATGGCACAGCGCTCGGAGGTAGTAATCCGGTTAGTAGTATACGGCTGTGTTGATGTTTGTATGTGTCGGGTATGTGTATGCGCTCGTTGTCTATGTTGAGCTGATGCTTGTGGCACGCGTAACGTATCTACATGTGTGTATAATAAAGGCACCTAAAGCGTAATGGTGACGTGAGCAAAGAAGATGTTTTTTGTAGCACATGAATTGCGTGGTAACTAGCGCCACCTAGCCTTGCTACCTGCAACTACTCTTCTTAACACTGCCATCTGGTGACGAGTGATTTAACCTTCTTTTTCGCTTCGCGACATGATATTTTCTGGTTACTGTGCAACGATGAGCCGAGGGCTGCTTCGAATTTGCTATTTTGAGAGCGGCTTTTGGTTTCGCGAATGATCTACTACTCCTCCGCGATGTGTGGTGCTGACGAAAGAATTGTGGCCCGAGAAATAGCAAAGCAAGGCGTGAAGCGCGTGAAGTAACTGGGTATCGGTTGTCTCCGTTTAACATCGCAGTGCTGACGACCAGAAGACTGGGTGACCACTTTCGAAACGCAAGTTTTTTTGCCTGCGGGAGAAGCTGGCTTCGGAAATAAATACAGTTCGCGGAAATCTCGTATTACGCCTTTAGTTGGTGCGGCTTTCGCCCCGTACAATAGACGTAGCGTCCTCGCTAAACCATATTGAGCTTGATTCACCCGATTTGGGGGTGCCATAATGAGATGCAGACGACAGAGGAACTTTGCAGTCCAGCTTTCAGGAACGAAAGCTTCTCCCTTTCTGAAGGAACATATCTGTCAAGAGCGTCCATCCCTTTAGGGAGGACTATTTAGACCCAGTTACGAAATAAATATTTTTCTCGGGTAATCTCTTTGTGGTTGTTTACCTCACCTCCGTAGGCTTCACCGCCCAGGTTGAACTTTCGGTCCCAATACCACCGAAACAGTAGCAGAAACTGGTCAAGAAAGAGGAAGATTCCTTGAACGATGTCTTCCATGGACTTTGCTTAGCCTTTCGGAGAAGTAGCGGTGCTGAACCCGCATCCGGCACATTGATCGGTGTATATTACATTTGAAAAATCGGCAAGTGATGGCTGTTGGTGAAATAGACCCCACCGTCCTCTTTCACCCGATCTGTATCCAACGAGACAATTTCCGCCGAACTGGGAGAAGAAACTAGACAGTCCCGGTTTCTCCGGAAACCAAAGCAGGAGGGTTTTTTTCTTCGAAAGATTCTGAAACGACTGAAATAAAATATTCTCTAAAACAAGGTTCTTCAAACCTTTCGGCTAATGAGCCAGTTTAGCGATCTGTCGCAGTCTCGCAGATATTTGTATTCAAAACCCACACATGTGAGCTTACCCAAAGTGAAGGCTTATGGCAAGCCTCACGGTCAGCGTTAGCCAGGCTGCCAAAATTACTACAATAAACAAAATATCAATATCTTTATACATATAAAAATAGATTGACTGCAAAAATTTTGTTTGTTTGTTAGTGGCTTGCCATTTTATGTTGCAGGAATTATTTCCTGAGGACAGTTATGCTTAGTAGGTTTCTAAATATGAGTGGAATCGGTTGTCGTCTGTATTAACTTACCGCAGTTCGGCGGAGATGAGCGAAGGGTATAGCTATGTGGAACACAGGAATCATGGGTTTGATCTTTCTGCCAGTTTCAATCTGAAATAGAGTCATACCGGCGTGTGGTCGTGCATCACTACAACATGATGCGAATTAAAGAAACCGGGCTAGTAGTGCTACTGCACTGGCTACATGTCTCATCTACAGCAGAAGCACCAACCGCCCACTCGGACTGACTGAACACAAGCACAACGAAACTATAACTATGCGGAGCGCAAGTTCGCCTGCTTCTTGCACGAGGGTTGCGATAATGTCAGAACGCCGAGCCCTTATTGGCTGATTAAAAAAAAAGTGGGCAGGCCTCAAGGCATCCAGCATTGAGGTCTATATATCTTTCAAATTAAAGCCAATGAGAACTTGGCGCCGTTCTGACGTCGCCGACACCCCTGCTTAAGAAGCAGACGACTTGCTTTCCGCAAGGCCCTTAAGTATGGACTGAAGTTTTCGCGTCATTCTGATAGATGAAGCGCAAATACACTCTTCTCAAACGACGTTTTTGAGGGGATAGTTTGAAGTAAACAATTGATTGAGAAAATGTACGAACATTACCCTTGATTGGACGTGGAGAAAAAATAAATTGGCTTTCGATTCCTCGGTTTGTATTGTGATGAATCCAGAATATGCTCTGTAGTGTCCATATTCTTGAAATAAGGGGACTCTGCTTCTTTTCCTGCCCCGTTTAACCTGTCCCTTCTCGATGTACTTTGATAAAAGCAATGGTCCAAAGTCACTGAAGTATATAAAACATAATATTACATGCTTTGTTTTCCTTTAGAAATCTGGGCAGGACTTTTAACAATAGGGTAATTTTCGGTTACGCAGGTTAGATCCAAAACGGGTGAAAGGTAACTGAAAAAAAAACGTATTTTTTAAGCAGCCTAATTAGGGCAAGCATGTCACAAAACTAATCTTTAGCGGAAACAAATTTTTTTAGCAATATTTACGCCACAGGACGTAATTTAGTCGGAGTCACAACCTCTCCACACTTGAAACTCCCGCTCTTTCGACCTGCGCGGAGGAGAAGTACGCCCCGCCTCTCACTCTTGGATTTGCTCTTGTCTTGACTTGGCTGCGGAGTACGCAGCGTCTCGACTTCCGGTGCTACTTGTCCTTCTTGTCCAACGCCGCGGATCGCGGGGTGGGGAAACGGGGGGAAGGTGCCGCCGATGTACGCTGGAAGCAAGAGCCGGTTTGCTTTCGTTGTTTTTGTTTGGTCGGAGAAAATCTGGCAACGCACGTTCAACATGGCGCCGGTATTGTTTTGGTTTGACGCAGCGCGAGAAGCTCCGCGGATTGCGAGCACATGTAGCGAAGAACGTGACCTGAGAAGTGCCCCTCTGATGTTCCCGGAAGACGGAAAGTATCATTCGTAATCGTCGTGTGTGCTTTAAAAGCGAAGAAAATCGCAGGGTCCACGAGTGCGCAACCACAAGCCGACGTTCACGACTGCGCTGCGTTGACTTCGGCGATCTCGTTCTGTTTGGTGCAACACCTCGATGCGACAAAGAACTGAAACGTTCGTAGCGCATGGTGCGGGACTTGGAAGTAGAAACCCACACTAACACGGAGCGCAAATTGGTTGTTGTGGGGTTGAGGTTCAACGGGTTCAGTCCCGTCGCCGTCAGCTGATCCGGTCCAGCTGGTCCGGGAGGACGCAGCGAGCTGTGGCAGCGAGCGTTTTTAAAAGTAAATTTTTCTTCGTTTCGTTTCAAAATGTGGAAGACCCCCGATGCATACCGTGAGTAAAAAGCTGCGGGGCGTTTTCAACAAATTACTTCGTTTTAATTGAACAAAGGACTCCGGAGTGTTGTCCTAAATATGCCGTTTTTATGCTTCGTGTTGTTGGACTGCGTTTGCACAGCGACGTGTTCGCACGACGACGCACACCACTCGAGTAGATGATTCGGTCCTGCAAACGGTTGTTTATACAGAATTTCAGGGAAACTTAAGTCACTCCGATATTTTCTTGTAAATCTCGTGCGAGTTTGTTGCGCTCATCATGCGGTGTGAATAAATTTGGGCAAGGTTTCCTACCTGCCACAGATGCAAGAACTGACACCATTTTTTAGGTAGTGAACATATTGCTTTTTCTTTATTTTGGAAAGAAGCGTTGGTGCATTTATTATGGTACAATCACTTGAGAGTTCAGATACTAGGGAGGGCGACCAAGCTTTCCCAATTTTGTCTCTTTCCTCTCTGGCACTGCCCCTAGTTTTAAGTTGCAGCTTCAGTAGGCATACCTACTAGCAGGTACAAACTGCTCTAAGACAGGTAAAATACTGGGGAGTCAGGACGGTGCGGACTTCGTGTTTCGCAAGGTGACTGGGGAAGTGCTTTTGCGAGGTATGCGGACTATGCAAACGACTGGGTTATGCAAGTCGTTTGCGTCTCTCCAGCAAAACGAATAAGATGATCTACAAAGGCGTAATCACAAGCCAATATTTACGATAACAGTTCACATTCAATTCAAATAACTTTATGTAAGATGGTTCGGAAGCCGAGAAAAAAATATCTGTCGTCTAAAGCAAAATTCGAACGTACGAAGGCTTCTGCGGACAGCTGCTACGTAAGAACCTGGCTGTGTCGGGTTTTTTACGTAACAGCTGTGTCTCAGTCGCGGACGTTCGGGGCACCCGGTGCGAATCTCGAAGGCCTCCGGAGCGAAGTGACGATAACATTCCTGGACTCGCTTGTCGCTACGCGAACGCCCGATTGCCTGCAGTCAAATAGCATTCAGCTTGTGATCTTTCGGGGCAACATGACTGCTGGATACTCGCTATCGCGATCACTCATCTCGGAGCACTTTACAAAGCAATGGTGCCGTTTTACAGGAGCTGACATCTCCCAAAAATCCGGCATTGGCACGCGCGCAAAAAAAAAAAAAGCACGTTGAGAAAGCAAAGAGGAAACGAAAGTAACAATCCGCGCTATTAAAGCCAAACCCCGCGTCGCTTCCTATTACTAACACGGGCAACAGCTGCTAAACACACACTACTTCACTTCAGGAAGCCTCACTCAAGCACCTGGGTCAACACGAAACACTGATCACTTCGGCGAACCGACTAGTCGAGGTAGGCGAGGCAGGCGGGAGCAGAGACTTCGGCGGCCATGAAACAATGGCATCGAAGCTTTTGTTTGTTATGGTATGAATCCAAATGGAAGTGCCCATCTTGTAAACCGTTTGTAAAAATTAATAACTCTCAATACATGGGTTATTCTTTAAACGTAAAAATATGCCGCTCCAAAGGAAATTACAACATATAACAAAGGTTTAACAACCAAGATCTAAGCTGTCAATCAAACTCTTAGCCGATGAGAAGTATAACAGCCAATTGGTGCTAAACGTCACGGAACACCAGCTTAGTGGCTCGTGATTTAAAACGGACGAAATAGCCGCAAACTAAAATCAGTCGCGCGCAATAAATATTGCTCTAAAAAGCTTTTTCTCGCGAAAAAATTGTTTTTTGACATGCTTGTCCAAATTAGGCTGTTTAAAAAACCTTTTTTTTTTTTGCAGTTACCCTTTAACATTACAGACCTGCTATATTAACAAGTTTTGGGAACTTCAAGGCTATGTGCTTCACATCAGCTTACACATGAAAAGTGCTCTTCGCTTCATTCTTTCAGTTAATGTTTAATTACATTTCCAAATAACTCTCTGTGTTTATGATGACTGGACACTCGACTTCCACAGTTAAAAAAGTAACATGAAGGTTAGGGTGCATTGTGCAATTAATCGCTACAATTCAAGGAGAGAGCTAGTCGAACGAAAAGGCTGGAAGTATGTTTAGACATAGAAATGCAGTCCACAGGTGAGCACGACGTTTTGCCATACTCAGCCCCTACAACGCAGACTATCCTTTTAGTTCTAAACATATTATCAGTCTGATCATTAGCCGAGATCCCTCTGTTGACTGCAGCGACTGATCCTCTCAAGTGCTTTGCGGGAAAGTAAACCCTTCTGATTTCATACAGTGTATATACCTATACATATACTTATAAACCTGTAACCTATTCGTAATAATTGAAGCAGATATTACTCTACTATACAGTCGTAATTAATTCGTGCTCTTACTCGAACTTGGGAGCTGATGGTGTGTTGATGAAAGGCTCTTCATCTTCCATAAAATAAGCTGCCCCAAAAAGCCCAAGTAAAAACGGGATCATTGTCAAGTTATTAAGTATGGTCAATGCCATCATAAATCGTAATCTAAATTAAATCCTGCAAGAATAAACAACAAAAAATACTGTAAGCCTATGAACTATCCGAGTGCTATTACATAATGCAGCGCATAAATAATCAAAAGCATATCCTTGATGCGAATTGCTATTAGCCCCGAGAACATGGCGTGGCGCCACTTAACGGGCCTATCGTCGTGATGTAGGTTGGGGATCACGTGACCGTTTGCTGCACTCTGCGTCAAGGGTAGAGTGTCTCTGTCATCTTTTTTTAAATACTACTGGTGTTTAAGGTTTCCTTTAGCCCAATTTTACGTTTCACTACTCGACCCCGTCAAGTTCCTAAATCGGCTACCGTACGAATGTCTCCGGGGAGCCTGTGAGCCGTTTGCAGGCGAGCAGGAAACCGGTCGCTGCAACCAACTTGTTGTCGTTTTCGGCATCTGTCTCGCGTACCGCAATGGATGCTGACGAAGTGCGAAGGTAAGGGAATTTTTTTCTTTAACTTATATTCGGACCGGGCACCCCATAACAACTGTGTATCCCTTTTCAGTTGTGCTACCTGTAAGCATCATCAATGCGTTCGTGGACAAGGCCCACGAAACATCCCGGCTGTTGCTGGAGGGCGAAAGGGTTCTTGAAGTGGGACACGTGTTCTCCTGCAACATCAAGAAGCTGAATAAGGATTGAAACACGTTCATTAGATTCGTTCTCTAAACGTCGGCACTCACTCCGGACCTGCACGAGTTGGAGAAAACACTGAATGGAAGAATGATGTGATGCACGGATTCGTGGCATCACTCTCTGCGGAAGCTTTTCGTGTCTGTCGCTCACGAGCAAAATGTGAGATAGCGTCGATCTCTAACCCCCCCCTCTCCGCACACAACACTTTTGTGGAGGTTCACTAAAATAACTTCTGAGCACTTACCGAACATCTTCGCTCCAACCGCATACACGAAGCTTCATCTCAAAAGTGCTTGCTGCACGCTGTTTAACTCTTAGAGTTTAATTTGCCAATTCCATATTTCACAAGCCACTCCGTGCGCAGCTGCTTTTCCTTGGGGTAGATGCGGAAGCTGATGTTTGGGTCGTTCGCGTAACTGCGGCATTGCGGCACCGAGCAGTACTTTACCATTGCTCCCTGAGTTCGACAGCTGCCGAATTCAATCCAGGCGTGTACTGATCAGGCTTCAAACACAGAAAAAAATGCGAAATGTACCAACCGAATGGTTTCCAAAGACCCCGACCAAAGCAAGGCGGAAGCCTTACCGCGTGATCCCCCATCCTACGTCACGTCACGGTCGAGCGATCGCAGCGCTATAAATCGGTCCCGGTCGGGGCCAATAACCCTAGAGGCGGGACCAGGCTGACTCTCCTTTGCCACACACGATGGAAATTTTTCTTTTAGCTATGACTGGCTTCTAGCTTTATAACAAACTAAAATAAAAGGAAGATAAACATTGCGTTTCTGGAGCCTTCTGAAACTTAAGCAGCATTTGCTCGGCATTCAGAAATACATAACAAGTCAGCTTTATTCAGAAGACGAGTTTCATCAGTGTCTTTGGTGATCTCTTATGTGCCAACCATTCCATACTACCATCTTCTGATTTTTTGCCCATGTTACCAATTGTGTTTGATCCACCCGGTATTGCTAAAATTATTGAAAACCTCAAGCTGTCACCTACATCAGGTGTTGACGAGATAAACGCGAAATGTCTAAAAAATACCAAAATTTACTCCTCGATCATCTTGTCATCTTTGTTTCAACAATCACTTGATCATGGCGTCTTACCTGAGGACTGGAAAGAAGGGAAGGTTGTTCCAATTCACAAAGCTGGTGACCGTTACTCCCCTTTAAATTACAGGCCAATATCTCTTACTAGCGTACCCTGCAAAATTATGGAGCACATAATTTCTTCACAGCTCTCGCGTTTCCTGGAGTGCAACTCCTTCTTTAGCCCTTTTCAAGATGGATTCCGCAAATCTTTCTCGTGCGATACTCAGCTCTTGGTTTTCGCCCACAACCTCCACTCGGCTCTGGACCGTGGATCTCAGACTGACTGCATCTTTCTGGACTTTTCAAAGGCTTTCGATAAGGTAACGCATAAACTACTACTATACAAACTTAGCCTACTCAGCATTGATCCATATATCTTATCTTGGTTAGAGTGTTTCCTCACTAATAGATCGCAATTTGTAACTGTTAATAACAAAAACTCGTCATCGTCCCTCGTTGAGTCCGGTGTACCACAGGGTTCTGTCCTAGGCCCCCTTTTATTCTTAATATATACAAATGACCTACCTACTAGCCTTTCCTCCTCCATAAGCGTATTTGCAGATGATTGCGTTGTTTACCGTGAAATTACTAATGACTCTGACGTACACATATTTCAATCTGATTTAAATGCAATTTCTTCCCGGTGTGATGCTTGCCACATGAAACTAAACATTATGAAATGTAAGACAATGAGGATTTCCCGCAAAGCAACACTATGTCCTAACTACTTCCTAGCAAATAACCTTCTTGAAAACGTATCAACTTACAAATATCTAGGTGTTCATATCTCTTCTGACCTATCATGGAAAACTCGCACCGAATATATCGTTAATAACGGTAACCGCATGCTTGGATATTTAAGACGTAACTTTTCTCTAGCTCCATCATCATTAAAATTACTACTTTATAAAACACTGGTGCGACGAAAACTTGAATATGCATGCTCGGTCTGGGATCCCGGTGCAGAAAGCCTCATATCATCGCTTGAAGCCATCCAAAACCGGTCAGCACGTTTTATATTATCAAACTACCTTCGTACATCAAGCGTCACATCCATGAAAGCTAGTCTCTCACTGCCTCTTATTTCCACTCGTCGCACAATCTCCCGTCTCTGTTCATTTCATAACATTTACTATGCCAATTCACTCTTGAAACAGCAACTAATCAGTGCCCCCATCTACGTATCCTCTCGCCTCGATCACTGCTGCAAAGTTGGTACACCCACTTCCATCTCGAATTCTTTTTTCAAATCTTTCATCCCAAAAACATCTCCTGAATGGAAAGGCCTTCCCTCACCCATTGCGACCATTGGCGATTTTGTTCTCTTTAAAAAAGCACTAACAACTTACTATTCATGATCTGTGCCGGACTAGCCATTTTCAGCGTTTTTGTACTTCCGTTGGCCACCCCCTCTGCAATGCTTTCGCCTTGAGGGTATAATAAATAAATAAATAAATAAATAAATAAATAAATTACCGATCTCGTATATTGTTTTTTATTATGAGAACCTAAATTACGTCCTAAATGTTTTTTTACCCTGCCGAGAGTCAATTGCGCTAATCTACTTTTAATATCAAGATTTAGTTCTCTTTCCTGCCGTCGCAGGAAAGAGAACAATGACTCCTTTTAAAGAAAAGGGATCTAAATGTCAGTTTTCTCTGACTTTCGACATTCAACAACAGCGAAATTGTTCCAATAGCGGAGAAAATGCATGGTTAAAAACTTTTACTGCGACATAACACAACAAAGGCATCGACAAATATATAACAATGCTTGAATTTAGGCTCGTCGGTTTAACATTATGATGCTGCGCTGCGAAGTTAGACTGAACAAGTAAACTCTGAGACGATAGGATTGACAGAAAAGAACGTGACGCCGTATATGTGAACTCGCAGACTATACTCTATCTCACCTTATGATGTACCGCAGGAAATGCTATAAGCTCGAGCTCCTTGTTCTAGGGCACGTCTCGGCGGCACAAGCTCTCGTGCAATAAGGGCAGCTGCCAACGCTACAAGCGCGTCTTTCTAGCCTTCGCTGCGGTACAGCATAAAGTGAAACGGAGCATAACAACTGTTTATTTTTCGTTTCTTCTTCTTCCTTCATTATACCCTTGTTTTGAAGAATGATGATTGCCTGATTTGCCCAGGATGACATTAATCATCCAGAGTTATCATCCGAGAATTATCGGCAATCTTCATCCTTCAAAACAAGGGTATAAAGGAGGAAGAAAAAAAACCAAAAATATACTGTTTTTAGCCTGCGTTTTCACATGTATTTCATGTGCTTTTCCGTCTACCATATCGTCCCATAGCTTACGTGTTCAGTGTAGCTTCGCAGCGCAGTATATCTCACAAAAAAAAATATATATGTAAGCAGTGATAGAGTGCAGGCTAGCTGGTATTTAATCGACATCTTGTAAACCCTGAGATGGGGAACGTCCCTTTTTTTATCGTTCCCCATCTCAGGGTTTACAAGATGTCGAAAAAATACGAACTTTTTGCCATTTAAGCAGGTGGCACTTTAGTAGAAACTGGTGCAAATGAGGAGAGAGCCTCATTTGCGTGAATCGCGTAGGAACTGACGCTCTCGTGCCAGAGCTGGCACTCGACTCATTTAAGCAAAACTCACGCAATTAAGGGTCTCGCATCAATCGCGTCAGTTCATACTGAAGACGCCACCGGTACATACGGCGAAACATTTATGTATTCGTTGATACCTTTGATGCGTGAAGTCTGAGTAAACGTTTTTAAACGCCCAATAAAGCTGGTACCTCATGGACAAAGAAATAAGATATTGCTTTGAATTCGCGTTGCTAAACAAGCGCCACGTAAAGCCAGCAGCATCGATACAAGAAGTTTACATCTGACGACCGATGCCTTCTTAAATTTCTAACAAATAGTAACCTGCAAAACTTCAGTTTTACTTTGCGAAATGATTGGTGGTACACGTACAATTTTGAGCAATTTTACTTTCTTGAAATTGGAGGACACGCAATATTTAAAGGCTTCTCTTTTAAAAATACATCCGAAATCGTCATCTAATTTTATATTTGCATAAAAGGGATATATCTCATGGGCCCTGTACACAAAGGGGTACGGAAACGAAATGACGTGGCCGTGAGCTCTCTACCTCTCGCTTCAAAATCGGTCAGCGAGAAGCGCAATGCGTATCGTGCTTGTGATGTCAATGGCTCCTGCTCGGGCAAGGGTACTGTAGTTGCGAACGTTGCCGCTTGGTGGCGTCAACGCGTGACACTCTCGCCTTGTAGTAATATCTGAGGACTGTGCACCCTATGGCTTAAACATAGCTTGCCCGTAACGGGCAAGCTATGTATAATATATATGTACGCAGCCATGCCGGTATTTTACGTGCCACAAGGGTTCGGTTCACCGTGTTACTACTTAACGTCTGCAAGGGGCGGCGGTCTTGATGGTGTGGAATGCACGTTGCGGAAGCACGGTGGATGTTAACATATACAACGTAGTCGACTCGTTAGCGTTCTCCGCCAAGTCACATTCAGGGCTAAGTAACTTCACGAGAGAGGCATACTGCCACTAACTGGTGCTGTTTCTTAGAGGCCGATGACGTAGCGGCATTTTAACGGAGCTTCACAAACCGCCACCAGGCGAAATCTTGAAATCTGTTCATTCATTTTAAAATTACTTCTTTTTTTTTTTTACTTTTCTGCCGGCAGTCCAGAAACAGCAGTCCAGACTAGTGTTTCTGGGCTGCCGCAAAACATAAACCGCATCACACACACACAAAAAAAAGCAAGAGCAAAAACTTTGTTTCCGTATCCATTTAAAGTCATCATACGTGGAGAGACACTTAATCTGGTAGCAACGAAATTGTCTGAGATGTTATTCAAATTTAAGTCATCCTGTATCGGCACACTGAGACAACATTAATGACACATTCAACCAATTTCAGAGAATTTTTAATATTCTGGCTACTAAATGCCTTCACGCCTGTATTTTCTTAAGATTTGCTTAATATCTTAAATTTTATTAATTTATCGTCTCCTCGGACGTAATCTAAAATTTCCCAACTCGTATATATAAATGTACCAAGAGTAAAAGTACTATTATTGTGTCGTACATCAATGCATACTTTTAAACCGATTCACTATTGCAACGCGGATAGCATTATTGGCCCTTCTGGAATTATTTCAGCACATGTGAAGTGAAACGGCACTAAATTTGAGAAAACATTTCAATTCTCGTCATTGGGCATCCAGAATCACGAATGTCAAAATTATATTTCAAAATTATGCCCCAAGTATAGTCACAATAGCACTTTCAAAATAGAGCTTTTTCCCGGTGCATTCGGTGGGAGGAGATAATCGCGACGTATTATAGAGATTTCAACATTTTCGCGTCTTCCACAAGCCTTACCCAAGCCCTGGAAAACCCTGCACGCGATTCTTCGCAAGCGGCAAGCGCAAGGCAGTTAAAACTTTTGGGTATGACGTCACACCCAGCGGTTGGTGTTTTCAGTTTTTCTCGCGTGTCGCATTACGTTCGAGTCAAACGCTTGCAATGTACTCAAACTGGCAGGACAAAAATACGCTGGAATTCCCCTCAAACTTGTTATATATATATATATATATATTTTAAGAACCTCTTCACCTTCTCTTTAAAGTGATACTGAACCAAAGAATTTCGTGTCCATAATAAGTGGCGCACGCTCTTTCCATAAGCCAGCAGCCGCCGGTGTGTGCGAGCACACGCAGCGAAAATGACGTCAAAGACCTCAATTCGCGCTTAAGACCCCTGTCAGACGGCGTTCTAAAGATCCATTTCACTATAGCTCCTTTATAAAATCGGCGAACCAACGCACGCCGTAGCGCACGTGCGCACGCCGCAGACCACTTGCGCACTCCACATCGCGAGCTTATTGGGCAATTTTATAAAGGGGCTTAGTAAAAAGGATCTTTAGAACGCCGTCTGACAGGGGTATAAGAGGACAGTGAAATGCATGGGCTTTGGGCCAAAGGAGAATAAATACAGGCTTTTCATCTCTACAAGTGAAAGCTACGTGCTTGTTAGACCAATTAATCGCTTACCTTTTACACCAGACACCACTGTGTAGACGAAAAACTTGTCTTTATTCTCCTTTGGCCCGATGCCCATACATTTCACTGTCATCTTAACCACGAATAGAGGTCCTTGACGTCATTCTTGTTGCGTGTGCTCGCGCACACCGGCGGCTGCTGGCTCGTGGAAAGAACGTGCGCCACTTATTATGGACACTAAATTCCTTGGTTCAGTATCCCTTTAAGGCTATAAACAGCATCACGATCATTCTATATGGTGTACATACATTTGCCAATTTGCGTCAACATCCGCGCCGGCAGCGAGTGGATATTGGGGCCGCGTGTTGAAATCCCCTCGTCACTGGCGAAAAATGTGTATCGGTCCGGGACCCATATTCAGATTTTCTGCCAGCGACGAATTCATTTCGGCACCTGGCTCCGAAATCCGCTCGCCGCCGGCGCGAATCCGCCCGCGAATCCGCAAGTGTAAACGCACCATAAGACCCGAGTAATTGCGCCGTAGAAGCGAAACACATCTTAACTGCGTATTGCGTATCACCTTCGTTATCGTCATCTAGCAACGTCCCTTAGGAACTCATCTGAAACAATGATTAATCTTATGATAGTGACACGAGTAAATCATTGATTTCTAGTTTCTTGAGCAGGAATGCCTCTACACATATCTCTACGCTTCATGAAGAATATTTTACGTTTTAACATTCTTCCTAGATTGCGCACGTGGAGGTTACGGGGGCTTATGGCAGATGTGGAGCGAACTATTTTTGAACAACCTATTGTGAAACCGTAAAGAAAATAGAAGTCCAAGGAAACTGCTTGTCAAAAACTGACGTTACGGACCGCAGCTGGAGTGCCTCGAAGGCCCTCATTTTTTATATTACTGTTTCTTTTTTCATCCGAGAACCCGTACACCTGGTATCCATAGGCAATAATCAAAGCAATTTTTTTTTAATTTTCTCATAAAAACGTAATTTAAAAAGAGGCGTAAATACGTAATTCCTGAAAATTTTTGATATTTTAAACGCGATATCCTTCAAGAGCCTACAAGTAATCCAAGATATTACACAAAGATGGTGTGTCTTAATGTCCCAAAACAATATGTCCCAATAAGGCAAGGAACGGCTTCAACTCGGCGTGAGGGAAGATGATGAAGCGAATACTCCATTTTATTCAAAGTCACGTGACAGAGTCCCCTTCGCTCAACGTACCGTATGTGATCCTAAGAAACAAACCGCAATGGGCAATCTTTACGCAGACATTTAGGAAAGGTAATTAAATAATATTTCTTACAAGTAAACTCGCAATACCCTTTGCTTTGTAACTAACTCAGATTAAGGCATTAATAAACTCTGTGGTGACTGATGTATCGTCGATAGTACGAAATGTATTGGCACATTTCAAACCAGAAATGTTTTGGCACATATCTTTCCTGGAATATCATATTGTAAAAACAACAGCTTCCTAGTTCCTATGTCAAGTTTAGAATCAAGGCTTAGAAGAATCGTCTCGACACGCGTGTCAAGGTCCCGGTTCCAGTTGCAGAATGGTTTATTAGATTTCACTTCAAACGATAAAAATAGAGCATGGACTTTGGTAAGGCACGGCAGTAGGCAAATGAAACGCGTGAGATAATTCACTTGACTTATAACTTTTTTCTTGCGTCTGTGTATCCAAAAAACTCTGCCATCATGTAATACGTGACCTCCGGCACGTCCACTGCGGCATAATGTCCAGCCTTGATTAGAACCATCTCTGTGAAATTGCCGACTTGGGTCTTGTACCCCGCCAAGTTCTTAGAGCCCTCTCCCGCCATCCACTCCTCACGATTTTGTTTTCGGAAAGCCTTCGCACTTTCCATTTAAGAGTCCGGTAGAACTTCTGTTGATTCACCGACGGAAACAGGGCATCCATCTGACCCGTGTAAAACAAAACCTTGTAATTGCTCAGGAGGGCAGTAATTCGCGGCGTGATATCCATCAGGTAGTCAGCCTTCAGACCCAGCATGAGTTTGGTCATGTTGTTCTCAAACTTGACAGCGGAGCCCACGTGAACGGCTCTCTTAAAGTCCCTCGTCTGAACATACTTCTCGTACGCCGTCATGTGCGGAGGTTGGTGCGAGTACAGGGTGCTGGCGTGGTTCTGGTATCCGGTCAGCCGTTGAAAGAGCGTGGGCTTTAGGTCCGACGTGAAGATGGTTCTCATCAGCAGCAGCAAGGCCATGGACTCGCTGAATCTGGCTGTGGTCCTGAGGCGGCTGAATCTGGTCGCGAATTGGGACCTGCCCCTCTCGGTGATCATCGAGTTTTGGTAGAGGAAGTCTGCAGAGTCGGCGACCTCGAGGATGGGACCGAGGAATCCCACGCCGCAGATCAGGCCCCTCAGGTTGAGCGGCACGACTTTCTTTTTCCTCTCCTTGTGCAGGAGGTGGCTGATGCCGACCGTGTATCTCGCTGCAAACAACAATAAAACTTTCTTATAGCTCCCGTAAAATTAAGAAACGTAGGGTATGGCCAGTCTCGGGAGTCTTTGAATCGCTCTGCAGTCCAATAAGATGTCGGCATTGGCCGATAAAAACTTCAGAGCACGAATCACGAAGCACTGGGCGTTAATATAATAAACAGCGCACAGCATTTCTTAAAGGGATCGTCCGATCGAAACCGGAAGCACTCGTTACACCAAGGGAGCCTTCATATAGACAAACGTCATGCTTATTTTGATATATTATGTCCCATATTTATTAAAACTTTCGTGAGCGTGTGTACGAAACTGCACCTTGAATTTCACCAGTGTCAATGGCTGACACCCGTATCTGCTGCGTGACGACACATAACGCAAAGGATTGTCGGATGGTCTTGCTAACGAGCATTGGTCGATGGATGTCTCGTATTGTGTTTTGAATTATATAGTCTCCTAGGTTGTACCCTACTGAAATGCGTCTCTTGTAATGCAGTTACCAAGCGTGGGCAAACAAGTCCCGCTATTTAGCAGGGTATTGCTCGAAAACCGCCCTTATGTTAGAGCCAACGTATGCCCTTTCACGATTACACAACTGCGAAGGCCACCGATCGATTTCGGGGAGTGAATGGGGTGGGGGGGGGGGGGGGGTGCAACGAAAGGCACAAGGGCCCAAGGCGCTGGGTGGTTTAGCTACTCCACTGCACGCGGGTCAAACAGAATCGGGCTGCACACATGCTAAATGGAACTTTTGACATTGTTCCAAGATGGCCTAGCCTATTGATTTTTCGGTTTCTCTACATAATCAAACCGATTGATTCGATTTGGGACGAGAAGTGAGTGGACGCGTAGATGAATACCGTTGGCTCAGCATCACACCTCAGCTTACGAGCCTTCTTTCCGCTTAGAGCTCAGCTCATAGCCCTAAATAATTGTGGTTGTGGGGATATTTATACAGCGTGTAGTTGGTCAGCCATTTAAAGTTGCGACGAGTCACCCGCTGTAGATGAGCAATTTAGCCAGTGCGGTACAACTGCTAGCCTGCTTCTGTGAAATGATTGCTGCATAAGAGGGATCTCGATCTTGACGAGAATCCTATGCTCCATACGCACGGCGACGATTCATTTTGCTCGTTGCTGCGCGTCTCGCGGATCGCAGATGCTGCCCGGTGGTTGTGGCGGAACACAAATCTCACCCATTCACGAAACAACTTGAGCACAACAACAAATTTTAAGCACGCTGCGGCATTGACTCGCAGGCAAGCGACGAGACGGAAATGATCAGTTCGCGTTATGTGACGTCAAAGCTACAATGTTGCCAACTAAAGCACCACTTACGCTAGGATGCGATTGGAGCAGTTTCACATTCAATCGCTCATGCAGAGGGGCATATAAATTTAGATATTGCTCGGACGATGGTTTCGAGGCAATAATAATTATATTCAATTGTTTTCTCGAGCACGAAATTCGACCGGACAATTTCCTTTAAATTCTCAGTGAATAATGGCTCAAAAAGAAATAAAATAAAATACGCAGAGGTTGGGCTTGCCTTGGTCGCTTTGTTATTGTTTTATGGCTTCTGAGGCAACGGCAGTATTCGTATGGTGCCTGGTACGCGTCTCTGACTGGTGTGCTTAGCGTCCTATCCTGCCCATACATCAAAACTGGTCCTGAAGTGGCAACAAATGGCGTCACAGAAGCCGGAGTGTCATGCTGTTGCGTGTCGCGATCCTGGCGGTTGGCCGTAGAAATGCTGGCGAAAAGCACGAGCGAACGCGAATGCCGCTGTTGTCACGGCGTTCCAGGCGTCCCAACGTCCGGCTGCTCTAGCTTCCGTGGACTGTCACAATGGAGAGCGACCTGCAGCAGAACAGGCGTCTGCTACATCCACCACAGCTGCTGATACACCCCCAGGGTCGCGACCGGCGACAGCGTGACACACCTATGACGTCATCAGGAGAAAATCGAGGGACCACTTTTTTTTGGACGCGGCAGACACACCAGTCGTAGACGCGTTCCAGGCACAATAGTCTTAGCAAGTAAGAACGCATAAGGAGACAATACGAAGCATATAACGCCTGAAGGGAATGAGCCGTGTCCGGCGTTTGTTAAGCTGTAGAGAACTATTGGAGCTGCACGCTTTCGAAAAGTTTCACCGGCACTCCGTTCGTTCAACCCTTCGCTCAAAGAGAAGCGTTTGGGATCAATTCACGGAAGGCGGTTAACCAATTATTGAGAACAATAAAAGTCGAAACGCGATTCAACATGAAACACGTGAAGTTCGGAAGAATTAATGGGCATGGCGTTTCACTCGCTCAACGTCCTTACGGATTCATATTTTTAATGTCTTACCGTACTCCGACTTTTTTTCATTTGTTTTTCGAAAATATTGCTACATTCGTGCTCTACAGAAAAAAATATAATAAATAAAGCACAAGCTTTTTTTTGTTTTGTTTTAGAGCGCTGGAGGTAGTCACGCATTTTAAGCTGAATTCAACGTTTCTGCGTTCTGGAGATTGTGCGAGGAAAACCAAACCCTTGCTTCACCGTGATGATCGTGGCCAATTACAAAGCTCGGCGTATGAAACGGTTTAACACATTTTCAGACCTAAAATAAACAGCTTCCTTTGTTACACTGAGCATGTCGTTCCACCAGGCTCAGTCTCGCAGTACGGACTATCTTTATAGGTCTAGACATATTTTTATAGCCTCGGCACTCGTAGAGCTTCCGTCGTAGATTAAAAAGTTCAACTCTCACAAGTGCCTTACGGGAAGATATAGACGCACTAAATATTTTTAGTTATTTTTTCTTTTTGCCTCGTTATTTTATTTTATTTTCATTAGTCGTGGTCATCTCTGGTGGATATCGGGTCATGCCCACAAGCACAAGAGGGCTTTTAATTGCAGGTCCCGAGAAATTATGTGTACATTATGCGTTTTTTTAGTAAACCTATTATTGCTATTTTCAAAATGTGTTGGTCTTTGAAGAGTCAGCTGGATGTCTTCCTTTCTATCGTGTGTCTCAAACAGCGTCCAGGCTCTTTAAATCGACCGAAAAATTCAGTTTCTTTACGTATCGCGCTACGATTTTGTGCAGCGTTACCCACAGGTGGTGCAATTTTTCTATAAAATTTGAAAAGAGCGAACTTATTTGAGGAGAAAGTAGAGAAAGAAAAAGGCTTAACTCCTATGGAAACCCAGCAAAGCCACCGGTATTCAATGAATAGGGCGCCCTATTGTTTGAAGACCGGTGACTTCGCTGTGTTTACATAGGAGTTAAGACTTTTCCTTTTTCCTCAGGTAAGTTCGCTCTTTGCAAATTTTATAGAAAAAATGCACCACCTGTGGGCAATGCTGCACAAAATCGTAGCGCGATAGGTTAAGAAACTGAATTTCGCGGTCCATTTAAAGAGCTTGGCAGCTACTTAGACACCTGGGCCGGCTTGCTAGAACAGCGTCTCAGCTGAGACAGGGTGAAAGAAAGCACTGCAAAGGCTGGGGCGCGCGAGCGTCTTGAGACGCAGCTTGAGTCCCGCTCAGCTCGTGCGCTGGCTTTGGCAGTGCTTTCTTTCACCCAGTCTCAGCTGAGACGCTGGATTCTAGCAAGCCGGTCCTGGTAGGTTCTTGACCAGTCAGTCATTTCCGCCAGCTTTATTGTTTTATTCACCTCTTTGTTTAGCAAATGAAAGGGGGTTGGTGAAGCTTCAAAAGCAGAATTTCAAAGCTCTATCGAGTGACAATTTAGGTCGCGCGCCACAACTTTAAAAAAAAAAAGAAAATAGAACTATGAAGAAACTTTTGTGCCTTTGACCTTAACGTTCGTTCACTAATAACCACGGTGTAAGATACACTCTTTAGGTGAGGACACGGTGGGGCTGAGTGCGCGGCTCGAGGAATCAGATAGCGTTCGTTCGACGGGCATCCGAAAGGCTGCATCATTCCGCGGCCACCGTGCCCGCGGCTGACAGTGTCGCCGGCGGCCAAACGGCGAAACTGTGTGAGAGCGAAAAAAATTATCTCGTTGCCATGACACCCCGGTACACCGTGTCTTTCTGCACTTGCGACAACCTCGCTGGAGCTCTGCGCGTGTGAAGCATGAGGCGGCACGAGCCGTCTTGTGCACTGCTTCCTGCGTCTTACACCGTGCCCACAGGTCGACGAGTCATCTGCCGGCGCCTCTTGAAACCATAGTGAGAGAGAGAAAGAGAGAGAGTGAAAAGCGAACTTTATTGGCACGTCGCGATGAGCGCGCTGTCCTCCCCTGAAGGATATTATCTTACACCGTGCTAATAACAAAGAAGAAAACACTTTAAACTGAACAGTGTGCAACATTCTACGAAGTGGATATGAGTTTTACACCTACAAAATAAGTAACACTTGTACAGAGCGCGACACTGTTAGCGCGAACAAGCGATCGCCGTTTTTTCCAGTTTTTCTCTTTGAAACCAAGGGATTTTATCTAAGTTATTATTGCTACGGAAAGAGCTCATTTAGTTCTATAATGTAAGCGATCAAAGTTCGTGCTCGCTAATACTATTTAGAAGTAAAATGCGAAAATGCGCGGATGTCGTGTTCGCGCTAACAGTGTCGCGATGTGTACAATTATTATATATGAGCCGGACTTAGAACTTGAATGAGCTCATAGAGAAGCCATGAAGAAACCACCCTTATAGCAAGAAGAAAGTGCATGGTCTTTGTATTATGTACTAAAAATGCCGCTCTAAAGCAATCAGCTGGATGTGTGTCGTTTGAATAAGGAAGTTGATTCATGCTGTGGCTCGTAATTTTATGTTCAATGGTTTTACAGTGACGGACACGAACACAAATACCCAAAGACAATCATTACCTCCGTAAGATTCTCCCGCGACGTAGAAGTCTCGGTTCTTGAACTCCGGAAACAAGAGGATAAACTGTTGCAGAAATTCTAGCATATCATTGCTGACTTCGTCGAGGGAATAAGCGAGACCTTGTAGTGATGTGGTGTAGCTAAACCCTGCGCCAACCGGTTCATCCAGAAATATTATGTTCATCCGTTGTTGTATGGTGAGCTTTCTCGGAAAAATCTTTCCGCTGGCATCGATTCCGACCGGTCCAACTTCCAGAAACTGCCCGAAGAGCGAGGAGAGGCCAGGTCCTCCTTGAAGCCAAAGTAACAATGGCGCTGTCGATGGGCTTTCCTGAAATATTGGGGTGTTTGTTGATTAGTCACAAATGAGCGCTTGTCTAATATTGGTTCTGGCCACATTCGTGAAACAAAGAACTTGCTAAATAATGAATTGTAACGAGGAATTTCTTTTCAATAAAAACAGTCCTGAGGTTGACTTTGCTCATTTTAATTCAATATGGCACGTTCCTAAGGCGAGCTTTCAATACACCTTTTGCAAAACGTGCAGCGTCGCCAGCGACACCGTAATTAATGCCGAGCACAGCCTTTATAGAACCGGCTTTAGCTGACGATGTAGGCGACTTTAAAGGCAACGTAGGGAAGGCCGGCGGCCGAGTACAAGCGAGCAAAAGTGCTGCCTTTTCTCTCTCACTCTCTCACTTTTTTTTTGTTTTTGCTCGCTCTCTTCAGTGTCACGGGTACAATATGTGAAAAAAGGAAGAGCAGACAAAACATTCCCATAATTCGTTGCGTGCTACGCTTGCAACGTTTGGGGGGATTTGGGCAAAATGTCTATTGGCACACTATATACTTTAGAAACAACTAAGACCAAGCACCAAATCAATGAGAAGAAGAGGAAGAAACATTTAACCCCATACTAAAGTATTACATATTTTGTAAATAGCATTACTTTACATTTACTCAAAAGTTTGGGGTACGATTGTTGAATGATAAACAACATGCTCAATATGGTAAAGTAAAAAAATAAGAAAAATACAGATTGTATGCTGCTTGCTTTCGCTTTATCTAAAAATATTACCTTTGCCCGGATAAGCAGAAAAAAGAGATTACTGCTAAATTTCTTGTTGACCGTGATGTATCCCGAATGGGCTGCCGCGCCTGCAGCACTGCTGAACAGTTCCACGTAGCTTAACCTCCTTGCTTCTTCGATGTTTCCTCGCTTGATGTGTGGCGTAAGAAAAAGAGAATTCTGTCTGGAAAGAAACGCGAGTTTGACGTAAACGTCAAAGAGCTTTAATCTTTTTCGAAATTCGAGCATATGCATTACTAGCAGAACAGATTTTACCCTTCTGATTTGCTTTAAAGAGCGCAACTACAGCACCAAATCCTCCTTTAGAGGTGAAGACGGCCCGCTTTTGAGATAACTAATGCGCATTAGGCTGTTCCCGCTGACGCACTCTCGTTCTGCGCCGAGCGAGGGGGCTGCCACCGAGTGACCGAGATACCGGATTCGCCAAGGCAACAAAGACGGCTGCTTCGACTTCCTCGGGGGCTGTGTCCACGACGAGAGACAGTGGCAGCCGCCCCTCCTAATTCGGAGGCTGCTCTCGTCCACCCGTTTTTACTACGCAAAAGTTGTAAGCACTGATGCCATTAGATTTTCGCGGAGTGAGATCTATTACCTGTAGTAAGGTACTTCATTCGAGCATGGTGGCTCCCTCTCGTAATAATTTAATTGCTTAGAAATGTTTCGCTCGAATGAGTATTTGTTTGCTTGATATGCAACGGAACGAGCAAAACCCGTTGCCCCCGGGAGACAAGGCCGCCCTCTTTCTTTTCTTTTGGCGAATTTCAGAAGCCTTTTATCAAAGCAGGATGAGCTAGCGGGCACCATCGTTTCTTGTTCACCCGAAGTAATCATTGGGACCGAAACATGGCTTTCCGATACGACTCCAAACTCTGGATTACTGCTAAACAAACATTTTAATATATTTCGTAAAGACCGAGCGACCAAACGGGACGGTGGTGTTATTATTGCGGTCCTTAGGGACATAACCTGCACTGTACTGCCTGTTGACTCGCCTCTTGAAACCCTTTGGGTGTCTATTTGTGGTGTTTCTTTTCAAAATGTGATAGTCGGTGTCTGTTATCGCCCGCCTGATTCAACCGGTGAATTTGTGAATGAATTAACCAATATCTTCGAACTTATTCAATCAAAGTATCCACGTTCAGTGATTATTTTGGCTGGCGATTTTAATTACCCAGGAATTGATTGGGCTAACCTAAATGTGTGTACCACCTGTTTACGAAAAGAAGAGTCTTCAAGCTTTGTTAATCTGTTAAATTCTTTTTCAATTAAACAAGTCGTCAATCAGCCTACGCGAGGTGATGCCGTACTGAACCTCGTTTGTACCTCCCACCCCGAAAACATGTCTGTGCGTGTTATTGATGAAATTAGCGACCATAGACTTGTTTACTTCAGCTATAATGCTGTGAGAACTACGAGAGTCGATATGAGAAAGGTCATTTATGATTATTCTAAGGCAAATAGCGGTGCCATCGAGGATC
The DNA here is from genome assembly GCA_013358835.2 of Ixodes persulcatus. NCBI lineage: Eukaryota > Metazoa > Arthropoda > Arachnida > Ixodida > Ixodidae > Ixodes > Ixodes persulcatus. Next base: position 704,708 of record JABSTQ010011338.1, on the reverse strand, counting down.
TTTGTTGAATTTTTTGGCGCAATATTTAAGCAGGTGCCACGCATGCTCAGTTGAAGACAATTGGACATTTATAAAAAATGAACTAATACTGATACGTGAAAACTTTATCCCAAAGTTGGTTTTCACCCAAAGTGAGAACTGTCTCTGGTTTTCGCGAAGTGTAAAACGGGTGATCTCAAAAAAGAAAAGACTGTTCAGAAATTCCAAATTTTCAGGCACGGAGCATGCCTGGCAATTGTACGAAGAGTGCGCACGTCTATGCAAGAACGAGATACGAAAGGCAAAATATACTTTTTTTAACCTTGACTTGCCTGGCATACTAAGAACAAACCCCAAAAAGTTCTGGCGTGTAGTAAACCCCAAAGAAATAAATAAATTTCCTCTGCTCCAGGAAGGTGACGTGACACTCTCCACCTTTGAATCAGCCTCAAAACTTAACAACTTTTTTGGTGAAGTGTTCACAAATGAACTTCCTCTACCTGAGTTATCCTGCACAGAATCAAGTATTGAAATGGATGATTTTAGTGTAAACGTTGATGGTGTGATGAGTGCTATTGATAAACTACCCACAAAATCAAGCCCAGGGCCTGATGGGGTATTCTCTAAGCTCCTAAAACTGACTAAAAGTGTGTCAGGCGTTGTGCTTGCCAGCCTTTTCCAGCAGTCACTTGACACCGGTTGTGTGCCGACCGACTGGAAATTAGCAAATGTAGTCCCAATTTTCAAATCCGGAAACCGTAACTGTGCAACAAACTATAGACCCATATCCTTAACATCTGTTCCATGTAAACTTCTAGAACATATAATCTATTCATGCGTGATGAAGCACCTCGCCACTAACAATATACTTTCTCCTAACCAGCATGGATTTCAACGCGGTCTCTCTTGCGAAACTCAGCTACTCGAACTGATAACTGACCTGCACACCAACATCCATGCATCCTCGCAAACCGACGCAGTTTTCATAGATTTCGCAAAAGCCTTTGATCGCGTACCACACAGTCGTCTCATTAGAAAATTGCAATGTCTTAAAATTAACGCAAAGGTAATTACGTGGGTTCGAGAATAACTCAGCAACCGAAAGCAAACCGTAATGGCAAATGGCATAAGTTCACCCCCCGTAAGTGTTCAATCTGGAGTGCCACAGGGATCCGTTCTTGGGCCACTTTTGTTTTTAGTTTGTATAAATGACCTCCCTAACAATGTTTCATCAAAAATTCGACTGTTTGCAGACGACTTTGTGGTATACCGTCATATATCGAATCAATCAGATTGCATTGCCCTTCAAAAAGACTTGAATAGCATAATGCTATGGTGTGATACATGGCAAATGCAAATAAATATAGAAAAACGAAAACGATGACATTTACAAACCGTTCTTCCATTGTACATCATGACTACACCATCATAGATTCAAAATTAGATAAAGTAACGTCATTAAAATATTCCGGTATTCATCTAAGTCCTAATCTTTCGTGGAATAATCATATAGACTACATTCTTAAAAGAGCAAATCAATCTTTAGGATTTTTGAGAAGGCATTTGTACATGGCAACAAAAGAAACAAAACTACTAGCATACACTGCTCTGATTAGGCCAAAGTTGGAGTACGCATCTATAATTTGGAACCCGCATCAAAAGTATTTAAATGACCGGCTAGAATCTCTTCAAAACAGAGCAACTCGATTCATACTCAAACAATACGCACCTGTGAGCGTCACACAACTTAAAGCCTCAATTGGCCTACAGACACTTCAACAGAGAAGATATCTTGCTAGGCTATCGTATTTCCATAAGCTCTTTCACTCTTCAACTGAATTTCGCAAAAATAACGTCATCCCACCCCTCCGTATCTTTCCTCGCCATGATCACCCCAACATAGTTCATATTCCCTTCGCAAAAACTAACTTGTATAAATTTTCCCCGCTTCTGCAAGCCATGGACGACTGGAATGGGTTGGCAAGCGAAATCGCACAGACAACAAACCATGACACGTTTGTCTCATTGTTACGTGGCTCTTTATCATGACATCTATTTTGTTTCTCTTTTCTAAGTTGCACGTGTACGTTTGGTACGTTTATATTTCCATTTGTTAATTTCACCATCACTGAGTAAGTCTTTTCAATAAGGTTTTCTATGTACCCTCTTTTTAGTAGCACTTGTAAACTTCTCCTGTATTACTTTTTAATCATTTAGAAATTATTACATGCCAGTGTGCGTGACCATGCACCATGTTACGCGTTATTGAGTTCTGTTAGCGTGGTCATGTTTCCTTTTACATTTTCATACAATTGCAACGGTGTACAACTATGATGCCATTCCATGCACCCCCTCTATGTAATGCTCCCAGTGGGCCTTTAGAGGTAATTAAATAAAAAAAAAAATAAAAACCAACGACGAAGCTCAATATATGTTAAAATCTAAAGGCTCTGTTATACTCCCACGTTGAGCGTAGTAAACGCGGTGTAGTGCAGCGCACATCGATACTGACTGGTCGCAGATATCGAGTTCCTGCTCGCAGGCCCAATAAAGGTGCACATCCTGTGCTACGCTGCGTTTGCTGCGCTCAACGTCGGATTATAACAGAGCATTATAAGACAGCGCTTTGACACCAAGCATGACGTTACACCATGCTCAGTGTTAAAGAGTTAAAGGTGTCTAAATGCGTCAGCATTTAAAAAGCATACCCGTTCTAATATCTAGCAAATAATAGCGTTGGCTGCCATCAAAAAGCCATCAGATCGTAGCCTTGGCTGCAGCGAGCCTTACCGTGAACTGGAGTGTAAAGGCAACAGTATCTCGCCTGCCTAGCTACGATTCTTATGGATGCAATATATTTCATTTTTAACAAAAGGTTGCGGACTCACCCGTTTGCACTTGATATCGGTGCCAGGATCAAAAGGACGAAATGTGGGAATATCAAGAGGCTGGCCATGTTTTTAAATTATCCACCTCAAAGGTGAGCTACCTGAGGCACATGTTTATGCCTGTACGGAAAAGTTTAAATCCTGACAGACATCCGATCAATCTGCGCCGTGGTGATTTATATATACGACCCACGAGAATAAAAGCGAAAGGAAGGATTTTTTTTTTGTTTTTAAATCAGATTAGCGTTTTTTTAAACCAGGAAACTGTCATATCCCCTTGCTTTTCTTCCTTCAAGTTGTTCGGACCACCCTTCAAATTGTTTTGTGACGACATGGCATTGTTCTTAAGCCCGACGAACTACACCTGAGACAAGGTATATATATGAAGCTGCAGCTGTATATATAGAAGATGCATTCCGTCATCTGCCGGTATAGGTGGTGAAGAAGTGGAGGTTAAAACATGCAATTTTGCCTCACTAAGAGCTTTTATACTCATATTCACATCAAGAAGCACAGTAAAAAAAAAAAAAGGTTCGGCTTCTCATAGGGCGTTGCAAATTTCCGCCTTGATGTGTTGTATACGGGTATATCCTGGTGAACTTTAGATTAGATTTCTGTTAAGATATATCTGGATGACCTTAGATTAGTTCAGTTCACGCCGAAAGCTGATGCAGTCCCCATGTCCAATACACACTCAGTGTACGTGCCCGTGCAGTGGTGGACTCAGAGAACTGGCGCAGCCACCACTAGATGGCGCGAACTTCTGAAAAAAAAAATAAGTATATTTCGTCGTAGTGTCAACAGAAAGAGCGTTTAGTGCACCAGAGGCGTGTGAGTGGCAATATCAACGACGGGGTTAAGAACGTTTGCGAGCATAACGATTGTCTTTTCGTCGGGCACAGATTTTTTAAAAATATATTGTGAGTGAATTTTGTTAGGCCGGTTTAGGGTACAGTTACGGAAGTTCGCCACATGAGTTCTGCGTCAACATTCACCGAACACTGATGCAAAACTGGTGTCCAATATTCGCCGCACTGACCTCCGAGTGGTAGCCAAGAGAAAATACATCAATACAGCCTTAGTTAATAAAACAAATACTGGAGGCACGGGACAAACACAAAGCAGGAACAGGACAACAACGACTGTCTGTCTCGTGTCTATTGTTTTTTTTTTTTAGTAACTATGCATCACCAGTTCCGCTGCGCGGTAACTCTTATTCTATTACGGGACTGTTTAGGCCAGGGGTCTCAAACACGCGGCCCGCGGGCCGCATACGGCCCGCGACTCGCTGGGACGCGGCCCGCAAGTAACCGGCTGCGAGCCTTTGTTCATATGTCTTGAGCGCTAGAAATCGCATGCGCCATATTAATCTAATGTCACCAATTGAGTTATGCTACATACGTAGCTCTGCTATTATAATATTATCACATTTTTTCGTTTTAATTTTTGCTCAACAGCTTTTTGTCACTTCAGCTGCAAGAACCCTCGCTCAGCAGCAGCAATTGCCGAAGATAAAGCTATGAGCTTAGAATTCTCGCCTTCAGACACACCTCCATAAAAATACAAGTATTTTATCAAACTACTTCTATAAAAGTCGCCAGGAAAGCAATAACCGTCGTATAAAGAAATATTTTTTTTTTCGAATTCTCTTGAGTTTGAATAATTCCCGAAGAATTTAGCAAGGGAAACTACAGTGTGCTCACTATTTTGTGCTATAAAAAACAATTGCAGCATGGTGGCGACGCAGAGTCATTTTAAATATTGTTACCACATCAGGTAAGAGCCGAAAGTATATAGCCCCCAAAACGAATCAAACCTACAGATGTGACCAGCAAGAGCGTGAAGTTCCTTCTCCATTACCCCCCCCCCCCCCCTTCCCCTCGCCGCCTTACATTGGCCCTCGACCTTTTGGGGGGTTGGATATCTGGCCCCCGCACTTACATGAGCTTGAGACCCCTGGTTTAGGCCATTTACACAGCAGCGTTCGATTGCTCTACGTTCGTCGTGTTGCCAATCTCACTCGAGTAGATCCAAGTTACTCCCGCTAGCCATTTCGAAAGATAACCTAGACGTAGCGATGGTAGGCACGTGTGGGGTTTTGAACGTCAAAGTGCAAAACCTTTACTGCAGCGTGAGAATGAGTGAATTTGAAGCACGACGCAAGTGATACGTCAAGTCACCGGCACGTCCGTGGTTCATATTTTCGTGCCAACTACTTGTATTGTGTGGAGTTTTGTGTCGTCCGTCCACCTTTCTTCCCGTTCTCTATAGACGCTTTACACACGCGCCAGATTGAGCCGCCATAGCCGCCCTTCTCTTGTCTTACCGAGATGCCGAGCCACTGAAGCGGGCGTTGACGAATCTCCACAACGGCCTATGCATGGGGGGAAGGACACAGTAACACTTAAAATGGCAATAACCTGTCCTGCTGTGGAAATGATGAAGTCAAGCGAACGGAATAAGAGGGAACAAAAACTGAAGGTCAGTTATGGCGGCGCCCATGCACAGCTGCTGTAAAGCGTCTATAGGAAGTATTCACAGGCGGCCATATCTGTGTGCGCGACTGCTGAGCGCGTGCTGATGGCTAGCTTCCAGGGTTCTTTTGCAACGTGCATTACACACCGTCAAAATGGCCGGTCTTAGCAGCCTATTAATGGGGACTCGTTCTGAGCATGCGCTCTAGACAGCACCCACAAATATGGCGCCCAGTGAATACTCCTAATTGCTGCGTTTATAATCGATGCGACCATGTCGCATAGAATCGAGATTTGAATATTTTTATGGGCAGCAGATGGGTAGAAATTGAAGAAGTAGGGAGACAGGATGCGTGTGATTGGTCCCCGCTGGATTTGATGCGCTACGATGGTAATCATGTAAACCAAGCGCAGCGTTACTCCGTTGTGGAACTCAGGCGGAGGGGGTACTCCCTCACTCCCTTCAGTCCGCCTACCGCCGTTTGGAGCGCTATCCAGATTTTATTTTCAAAACTCTGTGTTCCAGAGAGTACGGTGAAACGCCATCTAGACGCTGTGCTTGTAAACAAACGTATTCCATAGAATACACTGCCTTTACCGTAGTAGCCCTCCCCCCAAAATCTGGCGCGTCGAACGACGGGAGGCAGGCCATGGAGGTGGGGGGGGGGGGGGGGGGGGTGTACTGCTCGTGAAAGCGGCGTCGATAGGCAGTACCGTAACTGAGCTAGTAACGTTGACACAATCGTAGTCTGTTTTAAACCAGTTCGCCTCTACTCTAGCTTTAGCACTTTGAATTGCTTGCCAAGCTTTATGCGAAGCATTGATGTCCCAGTGATTCGCGACCGTAACTTGACGTAAAGTCTGGTTCGCACGGCGCCCTTTTCTTACGTTACGTATATGGCACCGAAATATTTGTCTTGAATTTCGCTTGCCAGGCTATCTCCTTGAACTGGCATCCACGCTTAATATCAAACACAGATGCGCCGGTGCCTTGTGGCGTAAGGAGAGAGAGAGAGAGAGAGAGAGAGGTGACGTGAGAGAAGTAGGGATATGGCGTAAGGAGACGTTGGCTTCTGTAACGTAACTCAACGTGGATAAACAGGGCTGTGCGAACCAGACTTAAGTCCTCATAACGTAGTCCAACGGTACAGAAACGGTACTGCGTGAATGGGGACTTTTAGGCATACGGGAGTTCCGCGTACCGCAATACCGGAGCCTTTGAAGCATACTTTTAAACACGCGCCCGGGAGATGCCGTGACCGCGTTGCGCGTGCACGTGCGCGTGCGGCGCGCGCGGCACGCGTCAAAGGCTTCGGTAGTGCGGTACGCGAAACACGGTAACGGTTTGCTAAAGGTCCCCAATGTGTCCTTATCTACAAGATGTAAGAGCGAGCGTGCTTGCACACTCGGTTTGATAGTGTTCGGGAGGCAAGTGGGTCGAGAACAAACAAGTGCGTGGGAGCTAGGAAACGGGGAGTTGCAGAATAGCATGGATAAAGCTGGAGTTGTGCGATCAAGAGAGATAGCTTTGGCAGGGTTTTATGTGATAGAGCCGTCAGAGCGAGACAAGCCCTCCACCGTCGTCCCCCATCACCTCCCTCGCTCTTACTCCTTCCCAGCCGCCCAGAGGGTCACCCTTGCGTCGAAGAATTTCTGCATTAATACATTTCAAAGACGCTTCGTTCGACGATGCTCGCGTCGTGGAGGCACAAGTCAAGTAACATCACCGCGAAGCACGGCACAGTAAATTTGTGTTACCACTGCACTTGCTACGAAAGTGCGGGAAAGGGGCGAGTTTGTTTTAAATTAAGATGCGTCTTCAATCGTTTTATTCTATAAATCACATGAAGGTTTCATTTGGCAATCCGACGAGTAGTACAGTTGTCTGGAGGGCCGTCACAAAAGACTGTCGTGTCTGATGAGGCGTGAAGCCCCTCCCTTTGATTATACAATCCAAGGCAAGAGTTGAACAGAGAAAGGAAACTAACATTACCGGCACAAACCAGATATCGAAAGACTCTTAATCAAGAAAAAAAAACGCATAAGAATACCGAATTAAAAGATGTAAGACAACTAGTACACCCATAAAACTACAAAACAACACATATTGATATCGTTTCTAACCCGAACAAAACACGGCACATAAGTAGGGAGACAGGGTGCATTTTATTACGTGGCAAGACGCAATAAATTAAAAAAAAACATATATATATAACACTAAGCAAATGCAACTTGCCCATAAAGCAAAAAAAAACAAAAAACAAAAAAAACCTAAGCTTGCAAGAAATACTGCACAGAAGAAACTGCATCAGCGCACAAAAACCAAACTGGCATCCTTGAGGTGACGAAAATAAACATTCATGTTTCTCCTCATGCTCGCACATACGTACTTCCTTCGATAATCTTCATAAGATTAGGATGGTCATTTAGAAGGTGGGGTATTTTATAAGCTAGTCTGCTTCAAGTTCACATTAACGTTAACGTCTCGAGTGGCTTTCCTTTGTCTAATTGGAGCTCAGTAAGAAAAAGAAAAAATAACAAGTTTTTCTACAACAATGGCGTAATTAAAATCAATCACAAAGCGTTAACGGTGAGTGCTGGGTGTTTAAACAGAAAGTGATTAAGCTCTTATGGTGCCTGCACAGTAAAGAAATCACTCATCATATAATAAGTCGCCAATTGGCTCGTCCACGGCAGCGTAATGACCTGCCTTGAGCAATACGACCTCGGTGAACTGGGCAGCCGTTGTCTTGTATCCCAAGAGCTTCACAGCCGAATCGTCAGCTCTCCACGTCTGACGGTTTGCGTTCCGGAACACGTCGGAGCCAGTCCAGTTCAAAGAACGCGTGAACGCCTTTTGGTGGACCGCAGGGAACAGGCTGTCCATCTGTCCGTAGTAGAAGAGGACCTTGTAAGTGTCCAAGAGCTCTTCAATCTCCGCGTCGATGTTAGCGAGATAGTCTTGCAGGAGCCCAAACATGAGTGTAAACATGTCCTTTTGAAAAACAATCGAATCCCCGACGTGAACGGCCTTCTTGAATTCCTTCGTCTGGACGTACCTTTCGTAGGCTAACATGTTGGCCGGTTTTGTGGCGTAGAGTGCGCTCGCTTGATTGTCGTAACCGGTCAGTTGTTGGAAGAGGGTAGGGTTCGTGTCCGAGGTGAATACTGTCTGCAACAGCAGAAGTAAGGCCGCGGTCTGGTTCGTCGCGGCTAAGGTTCTGATGAGTTCGAACCGCGAAGCAAACTCGTCTCGGCCTTCAGAGGTAAGCATCGACACTTCGTAAAGAAACTCGTGGGAATCGGCTACTTCCAAAAGGGGACCCAGAAAGCCGGCGCCGCAGATGAGGCCCTTTACGTTAAGCGAAATTTCAGGATTGTTTGCGGTGAAGAGGCTGTGGGTGATGCCAACTGCGAACCTCGCTGAAATTAAACACGAAAGGAATATTTAGAAATCTGCTCTTTCTAGAGTCAGTGACGGATTAAGAAGGCGGTAGATGCTCTTCCTCCAATTCTGGTTTTCCCCCTTTCATAGAACTTCGTTGCACGCGGAACCAAAGCTTGGCAGATAGCAAAGAGCGCATGCTGGTGGCGGAGCTTCTACTATATTCTTAGCATGTTACCTTCAATCGAGGGTGACAATGTCACCCTCTTTAGAGTTTGACATTAAAATATACACCCAATTTCATGCGTAGCAAACTACCTTGTCATAGCGCCGTGCACGAGGACTTGGCTAACATTGCATCCTACAGTGCACGGTTGCTGTATCTACCCCATCCCTCTCTAACCCCAGTCCCACTTTCTGGAGTGCCTGGCTAGCGTCGGAGCAACTAGAATATCAAAAGGCATTGGTATACCATGCCATGGACATTCTGAACACTTAATTTATGTTGTTTAATAAAGCGCATTATCTCTCTCTCTCCTCTCTCTGGATAAATCCAAAATCACTGGATCCCGGTAACGTAGCGGCTAACCGGACAAAAACAGATACTAACATACAGACGACCTAACCACGAAGGGTGACTGGTTTTTTAGTCTCAGTTGCCATGGAAATCGCCATTTAGGTTCGTTAAAATCTTTGCAGATTCGAAAGGGTCGTTCTAAACCCGTCACACCAAAATCGCTATGGGAGCATTATCGCACTGAAGGCGTTCCTCGCTAATTCGGGCGTCTTTGGCTCTGTGTATGCAATCCACTTAGCAATCATGCTTATCTCCACAGATCTATTTAACTGTTATTGATGTTCTTGCGTATTTAAGAAAAAAAAAGGAAAATTATTTTTCAATGGTCAAGTGCCATATGTGGTGGAGGTGCGAAGATGTGCGCTCGTTTCGCTGGTGAGTGTGGATAACCAAATCTTTGTATTCAAGAAACGTATCTATAAAGCTACCCGTCACCCGCGATTTTAGTTTGGCTGACCAACAATGGAGAGGTCAAGAAGAAATTTGTCATTCCATGAACCAAAATGGCGACCATACGAGGAGCTTGGCGCCAGTTCCCCTGGATCCAGTGACATCGGCTAAATCTAGCTTCACAGTTTGACGAGGGCGCGTAAACGCTTGTGCTTGTAGCTTTGCTAGCGTTTTAACATCTGCATGAAATGCAACATAGTTAATGTCACGCTAAGTATACAAGCGTTTAAACTGCACGTTTGTCATTAAATGTTGAGCCTCGTTTGTGTAAACTCAACAATGAGTAAAACGTAAAAGTAAAACGGAAGATTTTCTGAGCTCACAGAAAAGCAATATCCGCTCTTTTTTCTTCGAAGCCGTAAATATTTGGGAAAAACAAAATAATTCCCTTGGGGTACCATTATTAGAAGAAAGTAAAACGTTTTTAGAGTGCTGCTGAAATAAGCCAATATTATACGGACAACCCATAATATTCATTCTTTTGTAAATAAACAAAAATCAAAGTGATATGAAGCTGTTTTTTTTTCACTTCGATAGTCCTTGCTGGCATAGTGAATATTCAATTATTCTTTTTTTTTCGTTATGTCGCCACGATTAATGATTAAAATGTAAATTTGCTTTTAGGTTCCACGATAACCAGAGTGACGCAGAAAATGGTTTGAATATACCCGTCGGTAATGTGTACATTACAGTAAATTCAATGTTGTGTCCTCAAACGGACGTTTTAAAGTTTATAGTTAGGACAGGTATTTGCAGAGAAAAACACAATGGGTGGGCACTTCTATTGATCCGCAGTAACTAAGGTACTTTCACCGCTAACCAAATCATGTACAAAAACCAGATACAAAAAACTCACGCATCAAGTATGACGCTAAGCAACATTAATCTTCTATTAGTCACAAAACACGTCTGACTTTATGATTGAACTCGAACCGCCTTCATTCTGAACTTCAGTAGCCGATGCCATTAATATTATTAAATATATGCGCCTAAGATGAATTTGTCAATTCAGTTTAAAACGTATGATTAGAGTTTTTGGAAGTAACCAAATGTTCATACCTCCATAAGATTCTCCGCCGATGTAAAAATCTCGACCTGTGAATTCCGGGAACATCTTAAGGAACTGCTTGAGGAACTCCGTTATGCCCGTGCTTACATCGTCCAGGTTTTTAGCGTACCCATTTTGACTTTTGGTGTAGCTGTACCCAGAACCCACAGGTTGGTCGAGGAAGATCATGTTCATATTTTTTTGAAGTGTGGGCTTTCGAGGAAAAGTCTTTCCTTTGCCATCAATGGCGAGAGGTCCGATTTCCAGGAACTGGCCGAACAGCGACGACAGTCCGGGTCCGCCTTGCAGCCAGAGTAGTAGAGGTGCATCGGAAGGATTGCTCTGAAACAAATGACTTTGTATCTGAAGTTGTAAGACCTGATACAGTGTGGCATGCTCCCTCCGTAAGCAATATTATCGGGAGTTACAACAAGATACGGAGCTTTGTGTACCATATCACAAAGGACGCTTTTTACTCTGCTCTGATTCGATCTTAATGAGAAAAACTCTTTCCTCTACAATTTCCCAAGTGGAACAAAATATACGGAATTCAGGTCTGATCGGTATATAATCATCGGGAGCTTAAGACACACCGGGCGTGGTAAGTCCAGGGCACCTTATTATCGTTTTGAAGTCAATCAGATGGGAGCATTAAGCAACAAGATTGCTCAGTAACCAATCAGGTAACAGCGGGTACGTAATAAGCCAAGCTGCAATTTACTTCTACGCCTGGAACGCTTTTTCGACTCGTATCAAAAAGGCGCTAAAAAGAAAACGTTAAAACATTCCAAAGATCCTGGTGGGCCTCATATACGGTTTTTAATAGGGTAGTGCGACCCAAGTATAGGATGGCTCAAGTCACCAGGCTCGATATAAAATGGACCATAAAAATCGACGCCTGCACGAAGCCGTCTAAACGTTTCGTCAAAGGTGTATTCACAGGTCGGTTTTTCTTGTAAAATTACAAAACGTAGTTCTTTTTTAGTAAAAAATAAGCCAAGAAACTTGCCAGGGTCTACGGCGGGTGGCGACCCAGACGACCAAGTCCAGTAGCAGGGTGTGTTTGGTGTTCGTATTGATAGATGGTGTCGAGAGCAGCGTCTGAACGTGCAGCCGACCAGCAAAAGATAGCAGACGACATGCACTACGAAATCCGTTGGCAGCAAAAGCGCCACCGCTTATGCTGACGCGTTTTGTTTTACTTTAAGTTTTGCTTTTATTGTTCGCATTTATTTTTTAACCGAAGGTACATTTGAAAAGGATTATATTTATTTTAATAAACCACGGTGGTCGCGAGCCGTCGCGATCAGGAGGTAGCGCCATCTATCAATACGAACGCCAAACACACCCCGCTACTGGACCCCTGTCGTCTGCGTTTCTGCCCGCCGTAGACTCTGGCAAGTTCCTTGGCCTTATTTTTTACAGAAAGAGAGCTACGCTTTGTAATTTTACGAGAAAAAAAACCGACCTGTGAATTACACCTTTGACAAAAAGTTTAGATGGCTACGTGCAGGAGTCGATTTTTACGGTCCCTTTTAGATCGAGCCTGGTGACTTCAACCACCCTATATAGTCACACGCAACGCCATTGACTATGAAGCATCATTGTTTCCAAAACTTGACTACCTCAAGAACCTCCAACGTGCGGCGAACCTACCAAGCTGCCAGCCTAGAAGAACGACTGCAGGACTTTACTCCGCCCTTAGAACACCCAAGAGACTAAAGCCACGGTCCCAATATTAACACATCAAGCAAAAGACAGCCTCCAGATACTGTTTGGGGCGTGTTTCTTCCTTGTATGACTGTCGTGTCACGTTGGTTGTACGATAATTGCCTGCGGACATGTTAGAAACATGCATGTGTATAAATAAAACATGCTTCGAATATGCTTCAGGCTAGTCCGCAGATACTTTTGTCACAATGTCGGTAGCGAACAAGCCTCTCTTTTCTACGATGTATGACCAGTGTGACAATGACGTAAGAAACAAAAGCTTTCCTTCTATAATACTGCAACAACAAAAGCGCACCTCAGAATAGAAATACTTTTGAGCCGAATGCTCCTAGCGTATACCTTTGCTCGTATGTACAGGAAGAACAAGTTGCTGTCGTACTCCTTGTTGACAGTGATGTAGCCCGAATAAGCTTCAGCTCCCACTTTATTCTTGAAAAGTCCGACTCGGCTTTCCGTCAGCGCTTCTTGAATTCTCTCTTGCTCGATATAGGGTGTGAGGTACAGAGAATCATTTCTAGAAGGAAACAATGCAATCAAGTTATGATATTAACAGTTACCAGGAGGTGTTGTACTAAGCTAATTTATTGCCCAAGTGCACGCGAGAATTCACAATTCAACAGTAAACTGTTTAATTTTGTTTTATACGAATTAAAAAATTTAAACGTGCGGTTCGTAGTTTTTCGAAGGCGCAGTTATATTGCCATTCATCCCCCATACTGTGGGACATTAACGCCACTTGCACATTTCCTAGAAAGGTGTCGGCAAACCTCTGCCGAAAATGTTAGCCGAACAACTGCATGAATCGTAATATTCCCCGGAATAATTATATAGATGACAATGCTCGATTGAAGATGAGTGATACTCCAACAATCAAGAAGGCACTATGACCAACACACGGGTTACAAAACGAGTTCGCGTTTGCTCACACCAGGTGTTGGCGCTGCCTCGTGTGCAGAAAATGGGACTCTCGTCAAGTAATGCATCTGCGCATGCGTTGTACCGATAGCAGCGCTACCGCAGCGGTGTGACGTCGGAGTCGCGTGTTGGTGTACAGGGTGCAGGCCGTAAGGACAAACACATGTTGCACTCCTTGCAAAATTCGTATTCCAGACGTATGTACATAAGACTGGGCACACTAACGTATGGTTTCGCGAGAAGTTTTTTGACTATTTTTGTTTTGTTTCAGAACTCAAAGCAGATGTGGTAAAATATTACAAGTAGAACAGAGACGGCGTCCATGTGTTTCCTATGCCCTACACCGGATGTTTGTCGTCTGCACATTGGTTTGTGATGTTGCTCCCAGGTGGTCACTGTTCGTATCCTTCGTTAAAAGTATTAATTATCACACTTATCTACTATTGGTTCTTGGAGTTTTTTTTTTTAGTTCAGCAAACCATCCGGGAGCGAGCTAAGCAACCAGTGTGCAGACGACAAACAGGCTGGTATAGGACATTTAAGATACACGGCCTCCGAGTTTGTTTTATATTTAACATTTGAATGCCTCTGAGCTGAGCTCTGTAAAAAGCAGACATAGCATTTCTTGCGAAACTACGTTCGGGTGCACACATTCAGGTGTGTACATTTGGAATTGGAATTTCGCAAGGTGTGCCAAATGTGTTGGTCCTTATGGCCACATCCTGTATACTTCTGCCTAGGTTCGATATGTTTGTTCGAATTGGGTCCTTCGGCCAGATCGAAGCACCGAGAAGAAGGAAGACCCGTTCTGTGCAAATATCATAGAAATGTGCCAGAAAAGGGCTGGCACGAAGAAACTGCAAAATAGGGTCAGTAAGAAGTTTGTGTTCTTAGCGACTTATACAAGAAAGATGCGGGATCAGCTCAGGAACGATGTCTTTTATGCTTGCCAAAAACAAAGCAACCGGAAATACTTCGCGAATTGTTTTGTAAGTCAATTTGGATCGCGCATGGGGATCCGACGGGCCTACGAAAAAATTCACAGTAAATATTTCTGACTTCGACTGCAGCTAGATGTCCAACGGATCGTGAAACGCTGTGACATTTGTCAGCGCGTGAAGATGACTACGTCGTGGCCTTACGGGCTCCTGCAGCCAGTTGAAGCCGAGGTGCCATTTCACAAATCCGTACTCGACATAACTTGGCCGTTCCATGTTTCCCGAAGCTAAAAGGTTGTCATAGTAGCCACAGACTACCTCACGGAATATGTCGAGACGATGGCTGCCCGTAACATCCAGGCTTCGCCGGTGCAGAAGGTCATAAAAAGGAGAAATATCTTCAAGCATGGATGCCCCACAGTGCTAGTTATAGACAGAGTCACAGAAATGGCTGCCTTTATCTCAAGCGCCGTGGTATATGCCACGCAACAAGTACGGTATATCACCCGCGGCTGCGAACGGCATCGTTGTGCGAACCAACAAAACATTGAAACAGATAATGCGAATCACCACCTCTTCCGGAGAGAAGTGGGCTGATGTTTTGCTTTATGTTGTGTTTTGCTATAACACCGGATAACAGGACACAATTTCAACGTCACCCTTTAACCTCCTGTACAAGCGTTGTCCTGTTTTCCCCTTGATTGCGGTCTACCACAAGAAGGAGCAGCAAGAACTGCAAGCAGGCTCGGAATACGTGATGCTCGTGCGTGAGCGCTTGAATGATGCACGTAGGTCGGCTGCGCGACACGTCAAGTTGACTCAGCAGAAAGAGAAAAAAAAAACAATTTGACAAACATCGAACTGAGATAACGTTAGAACGAGATCAATTGGTGTTGAAGTCTTCGCTAGCGGGTCTTAAAAAACGGCCGGGATCTGCACAGGCCTTTATCGTGTTGTCACCAAGCTATCACCGGTTTACAATGAAATAGAGTCCGGTGATGCTTTTGGGCGTGACGTTGTGCACGTCGAGAAATCGATACCGTATCTAGAATCCGTCACGGGAATTTCGCTTTCCTAGAACTTTTCAGTAGAAAGATACGTGTACTGGAGTTGGGAATTATCGCGCGGGACCATTTCTGCCTAGGTGGGACAAATGGTGCTTTCTGTGTACATATGCGTACCATAACACTGTTTTCTTAGCGCAATGCATATATCGGGTCGATTTCTTTTTGAGCGGTGGCATGTGACGGAAGCAGGTGATCAACGAAAAGAAAAGATCGGGGATAAAGGAAGTCAACAAGAACGTCAAAAAGGACGGGGACAGGACAAAACATCTTTCCTGTCCTCGTTTTCTTCGCGTTCTTGTTGCTTCCCTTTATCCCGTTTACATTACCAGCAGCGTTCTAAGTTGTCAAGAAGATCGGGCATGGAGCTGGAAGTAGTATCCCCACGCCTCAACGAAGTCTGATTAAATGGGAATCTTGACGGCCCAACAAGCATCGTCACAACGAACTACCGTTTTCTAAAAAAAAAAAAAAAAGGTTGACATTGTGAGCGTATCTTGTTTTTCAAAAATATTTATAGGATCGATCGCCGCCAAAAATGCCAACGAGCATATGGAGACAGCCAGCGGCTGCTGCCGGAATGAGCCCCATTCCATCATCCATGCGTTTTGAAAGTCGCTTCCATCTTTTGAATAGGACTAACGCCAAGCGTTGACAATTTTTAACCGCTAAAGCCACATTCTGGTTGAGTTTAAGCTTGCGGAAACGCCTAGTTCATTTTTTTGATGTGAAACTCTCGGGTTACTTTTCTCATAACACCTTGCAAAACCACCTTGCGTTAGGCACTCGTTTATTGCGAGCATCCTGCGATTTGCGAGCTTTCTCACCATAGCTTTGTATGTGTTTCAAACAATTACGGCGTCATTTGAGGCTATTAACTTTAAAAACAGTGTTTGAAACCACCAAGAGGAATGTTGGCATGAAGCGCGACTCAATACAGATGTGTTTTCTGGAGAACCAGCCCTATTACAAACGTCAATTCCCCTCCCCCCCCCCCCCCCGAAAAAAAAAGTAAGTCGAAAAGTATTGTTTTTTAAAGAATATCTGACGTGATTTTAGAACTATACTAGCACATTCGAACTCTGTCATGAATCCATATTCACAATGCCTCAAATCCGCTCTGTTTGATAACTTTAAATTTTTCTGGAACATTCGAGTAGGGTTGGCAGTCTGTATATTTTGGAAATATATTGAGTAATTTATTGTTTTAAATGAAAGCAGCGTTGAATAGGCCGAATGAAACGAGTAATCGTGGAGTATTAAGCTTTTTAAGCAATTTGTATGCCCCTCTAGTTTATAAAAAACAAACAAAAAACATTGTTACTTTAAGTTTTTTTTTTGAAAGAACTGATTTAAAGTTTTCAACGATATCTTTCACAATTTCTCCGAAGTTAACTATTCACACAATGAGGATAATTACATAGAACTTAACATTTTACACTTATCTCACATATATGTTTTTATGCTCTTTCTAATCAAGCTTGTTTTGTGCAATCGCCATGTCCCAGACAAAAAACAAATTACAATCATGAACTCACCCTCTTGTAGCAACTACAAAACTGATAACAATCAACAACCGACACATAATATATTCAACAGTGTACGACGCAAAAGTCCTTTTGCCAGAACAGGCATCTATCTGTTTGCGGATAGAAGCAAACTAATCTTACTGTAGAAGCTGTTTTGCTTAAATGGCTCAGGTCTGGTTAAAATTACATAAAAAATAAAAACATATCACAGCTGTATGAAACGTCAAGCTGTGTATACGCCTACTTAAAGCCTCCGTAGGGCCTTCATTTTTTGTATCTGTACTCTTTAGATACGTTTTCAGAACTGGAAACTTACGAATAAAAAACAAAAAAAAACACGAAAACAACACGCAAAAACACATACAATAAACAAGTGCGTATTAATGGTGCATGCTTGATATTTGTGCGTGTGTGAGTTATTTAGGTTATGATCCAAAAGCCACTAGCATAGCGTTTATTGCTTTCCTCATTGTTACGCTTAATTTTGGTTGGCGTTGTTATTCAAACATAAAACAATCTCAGTCTAGAAAAGTGGTCATGGAGCTGTTTTACGTCATCAATGGTTCTTTGTTTGCTATCCTGCGCTAAATAATACTGTACGTAAAAAATAGCGGCTTTAAAAACATATTGTTACATTTACTGCGCTAAGATGTTTTTCTTAATTTTATTTACCGCAGCGTTGTAGTCGCTCTCTTTGAAAACCAAAACTTTAGGTTCTTCAGATTTACTCCGACTTTTATCCACATAAGTTACGAAAAGGTTCGAACCCGATTGCTCTAACATGAAAAAAAAAAAAATAAAGCAAAGAGTGAAAATAAATACGCAGAATCACGTGCAATTGTACAGCAATATACCATTATTAACAATAACATGAAAACAAGTAAAGTGATGAACTAACTCAACCGTGATAAACCCAAAAACTGAAAAAAGTTGCCCCCTTTCCGTGCTAGTGTGCAAAGGCAGTGATAACACAGAATGTGATGTGTTGGTGCAGAGAAAGGTTATGTACACATGCGGAAACTGGATTGCGCGAAGTGGACCTGTGCCGTGCAAGGTAAGCACGTGAGTACTTTGTGGATATATTTCTTGAGGATACCAACTTCCGTGATTGCAGTGTAGATGCGTCTATCTCAGAGCCTGTTGGAGTGTGAGATGCAGTAGATGGAGCGTGCGGAAAACAAAACAATGGGAACGCGGCAGCGCCGAGCAGAGCCCTGGCACCAGCTCGCGGCAAAAGAACCGAACACTCCTAACTAGGGTAGAGCATAAAAATTAAGATGATTTAAATCCTGATTCATATCAACATGTAAATCGTGACTTAAATCACACCGGTTTCTCTGTGATGATTTAAATCAAACCTTTCTCAAAAATCAACCTTAAAATACATTTCCTTTACCTTTTGTTTATCGTTCCATGCATTCTATTTGCATTTGTTATCTACTTAAATAAAATACTCATCAAGAAAGAAAGATTGATCACAGACTGAACATAAAAGAAAAGCCACCCCTTTATGATTACAACAGAGCATTGAGCTTTCTTTTGACTTTCGTATTGCCCTACAAGCAGATAAGGACGCGAAAGGAAAGCAGATAAATATTTTTCACTTACTAGAAAAAAAAAACTCTCTTTCTTCTAGTATGGTGGGGGTTTGCATCAATAAAAAGTTGTTATTGGGTGATTTTAGATTAGATCGACCAAAGGGTGGCTGGTCGGCATTTTTAAAGCAACTGATGTTTTTATATGCAATTGTCTAGTGTCTGGTATGCACGAATCCAAACTTAGTTTTGACCAGAGAAAAAATTTGGCGATAGGAAAAATCGTAAGGCATGAAGAGGTGGACAGTCGTATTTACGCGCACTGATGGAGGGGGCATGTTTGAAATTGAATAACTAAAACGATAAAAGTAGGACAATTTTAATACTTTTTTATAAACACACTATGGGTGCAGCTGGCTTGTAATATATAATAATTATATTTATGTCTATTATATTTCGCTTTCTAAAAATTGTCAAAC
Source organism: Ixodes persulcatus (assembly GCA_013358835.2). NCBI lineage: Eukaryota > Metazoa > Arthropoda > Arachnida > Ixodida > Ixodidae > Ixodes > Ixodes persulcatus. The sequence continues at coordinate 685,716 of JABSTQ010011338.1, read as the reverse complement.
ATACCTGCTCGAACGACAAATGGCACAATTCGGAGGCCTGTATCTCATGAAATAATTTAATCATTATCACATATAGTTCAGATAGCATTTTACTTATAGATGACTATTATTTAAAATATATAAGGTATTTGAGGTATACGATAGTCGGGATATATTTAGGCAAACAAGAAAAAATCAAACAACGAAACATTCCGATGCCAATAAAAAAAACACCACCTTCGATTTTTTTAAAACTTGGGTACCCTGTCACACTCTATTTCGGCATTCATGTCTATTAAAACATGTTGCAGTATTTGATTGAGAAAGAAGGCACAACTCCCCAAAGAAGGGTTCTTTTTTAAAGCCTACACTTAGCAGTGCCCCATACGAGAAGTGACTCTGAGTTCCAGTTTCCTGAAACTAACACAAATCTTTTACACATTTTTATTCAGATGAGACCATTGGTAAATCAGCAATCATTCACACAGTAAAAGTGAGGAGAAACTACTGTGTACAAAGAGCTATCATATTACGAACTAGTGATTCGAGAAAAGATCCTGCAGCCATCGGTCACTGGGAACTTTGTTTACTTTATTTTCCTACGACACTATACGCTCCTCTATCTTCCCCTCTATATCCATCTTTCTCTCTCTTATGTATACCCCTGACTTACATCTAGAATAAAAACATATTCAAGCATTCCCTTTCTACATGATAGTGTTCTGTGGCTAGCAACAATCATTTCCTCGCGTTGACGGAAGTAGCAGACGACACTCGTCGCTAGTTCTGGCAAAACGGCCAGATTCAGTCTTTTTTCGCATTTCTCCGTTCGCTGTCAAGGATGAGGGGGTTCGCTTCAACCAGCAAAATATGGCCGCCGATGCCTGTTTACTGAGCAGTCGTGCCTGTCGCCATCCCACACGCTGTCGTCACGGGCGATAATATCAGGCAAACAAACGGCACACCGCCAGACAGCAGAACCCTCAAGTACTCGAGCCCTGCCTAAATACAAAAGTGCGCATACACTGTCGCCATGTTAACCTAGGAAAGCTTAACATGGCGACAGTGTTTACGCTCTAGGTCAGGAAAAGCATGGCGTGTGGTATGAGCCGTATCCTTACACGAGGTGCAAGGTGAGCCCTGAGACCTTGTCTGCTGCCCTAGAGTACTTTACGAAAGACGAGCTACAATGTTCGCGCCAAGGTCCCAACCAGATGGACGTCTCTGTCATGCTCGACGGGGAGAAAACGTTCGTGCCAAAACGCTTCCCGATACGATCAATCCGAGAGGCAGTTCGCGTATACAAAGACAAGCATCTTGATTCCGGCGTTGAGCTAACCAAAGTTTATTCCTTGCGCCCTTGATGGGTCAAATGTATTCCACACCAGGAAGTGGGCGTTTGTGTGCGCTCCGCCAATTATTACCTTTGTATTGCCGCTGTAGAGAACGTTACAGACTCAACATTCTACACTGGTGAAATGAACTCAGCATTTTTGTGCGCCCCACTAACAAGTCTGTGATCACTGCCCAAAAGGCCAGTCTCTTATACTCGAGGAACTTCATATCCCAGAGGATGAAAAAGTTGTGCTTACGACATGGGAGTTCGGCGGCCTTGTGAAAAAAAAACAACAACAACAACATTGGATCCTGAGACTTTCCTAAAAGTTGTTCAAGTAACGGTTGAAAGTTGGATATTTCACAACTATATCCGACAAACGCAAGATAAAGCGATCTCCGATGAAAAGCAGTGAATGCAACGCGGGAGCATTGTCTCATTTTGACTTTGCTGTAAACTGGACCATCGTGCTTCCTGACAAAGTTCAAGCCAACCACTAAAACAAAACTTTCGATATTTACATGTGTAGTGACGACAAGATGATCTACAAACAGCTTTGCTATCATCAGTGAGGATCTGTGTGACGACGCCGCTCACACGTGCTTGGCTCTAGAAAAAGTGAGAGCGGGTTGAAGACAACGTTGCGGTATACTCGCACGTGACGTACGTAAGTGATGGGGCCTCCAGTCGTTTTAGGAATCGCTACCAGCTTCACCAGTTTGCACAAAACGATTGCCCACAAGCCCAGTGATTATTTTGTGCATCTGGACATGGGAAAATGCATGCGACGGAGTTGGCGGACTCGTGAAGCACAAGACCACGCTGAACAACCTGAGAGAGCGTTCAATAAACGCATTTCAAACGGCCAGGACAATGGTGAGCGTTCTATCCGAGAAACTGTGTGCATCTTGTGTATCTGGACGAAAAAAAAGTTGCTCGGTAACGTCAAAAAAAAAAAAAAAAGGTGGCTGACGGTGCGCGCCTTTTTTTGGTATTCAGTCTTGGCACGCGTGGCGGCTATGCAAGTCATCAACAAGAGGAACCTGTGACATATATATAGCGCGGACAGTCTTATCTGGTAAGAAGAAACTTTATGAAATGGGTACATCGAGGAAAGCCTTAGCGTAAAGTGCCGAATTTAATTCCCCAAGGACTGCTCATTTGTAATGCAGGGACATATTTATCACAGTTTTCTTCGCGGGGTATTTAACCTGCTGTTTTACTTGGTGATAGCTTATATCCTTTATCAGATAACCATATGACAATCAGAAGCATTTTATCCTCGAGCAGGATAAAATATCTCGGCTTGCCACGGTCCATTCGTACACCGAGAGTATCGAAGCTCTTACAATCCGGCGCGGTGGCACTCCTCACCTGAAATGGTTTGTCCCCGGAAATACATAGGTGACCTCAACAATTTTAGTATTCTATCTTTATTTTTATGTGTGGAAGTAAAGTTATTTATTTTATTCTATATATAAAATATACCGGAAAGTAAAACTTCACGGTGCATCATCTTTTCTCAAATCACTAGCGTCTAATTGTACGCTGTATGTAAAATGTTGTATATATTTTCTCCTCACTTTTACTGTGTGACCGATTGCTGTAGTTGTCAGTGACCTCATCTGAATAAAATATATGAAAGATGTGTGTTAGGTTCCTGAAACTAGAACTCAGAGTCAATTCTCGTATAGGGCACTGCTAAGTGAAGGCTTTGAAAAAGGACCCTCCTTTGGGGAGTTGTGTCTTACTTCTCAATCAAATAATGCAACATGTGTTTAATAATAAAGAATGCCAAAATAGAGTATGACAGGGTACCAAAATTTAAAAAAATATCGCAGTTGGTGTTTTTTTTTATTTGCATCGAAAGTTTCGTTGTTTGAATTTTTCCCCATGTTTGCCTAAATATATACCGACTATCATATCACTGAGATACCTTATATATTTCTAAATGATAGCCATTTATAAATAGAGTACTATCTAAAAAGTATATGATAATGATTAAATTATTGCATGGAGATGCAGGTTTCCAAATTTTGCCATTTGTCGTTCGAGTAGGCATGTTTCGCAATTTTTATAAAACGAAATATAATGGAAATAATTATAATTACTATATATTACAAGCAAGCTGTGCAGATAGTTTATTTTCTAAAAAAGTATTATAATTCGCCTAATTTTATCGTTTTAGTTATTCACTTCTAAACATGCCTCCTCCATCAGTGCACGTTAATGCAACCATACATGGGTATATTACTTTCAAAATGTAATTTAATTACAATTAAAATTACGTTGCTTCAGAAGTAGTTTAACTACAATTACAATTACTAAGACGTGAAAGTAATTAATTACAAATACAAATTACCTATATAATGTAATGCAATTACTTTACAATTACTTATTTCTGAGAGCGACCCGACTTGGGCCATATAACTTTAAACAAGTTGTATAGAATGCAATGTATTTGTTCATTCCTTGCCCCAATGTTTGAGGAGGCTTAAGCATCGCTGCATAAATGCCACGTATTGTACTTTCCTTTTATGAATTTTGTTAAATTAATGTTGGAACTTGACAGTCTGAGGCAAGGAAGTACTAGGTTCGTATATTTTTTTATAAATAATAATAAATTTGTTCATATGCTGGAAGACGCCAGATCGCTAAAGAAAGAATTGGGTTGACAGATTTTTGTTAGCCCGGCAGAAAGAAATGCGACAATTACGTAGAATACAGCGCATCCGCCCATTTCCACATTAAGTGTCCATATCCAAATTTCTAAGATCTGAGAAAATATGCGCAGTACATTTATATGTAAAATTGATGACCGGACAAGCGCCCATCCCCCATTTTTTCGCGATTATTTTATATTTTGAGTGGGCGCTTGCCCAGTATTTTACGGTAGTCATATATCAATATTTTACAAACGTTAATATATAACTAAAATCCACACGCGCTAATACGACCGCATTCACATAAAAACATCATGGTATGGTCAATTATTTATATTGAGTTGAAATTATAATGGCTCAGATGTATATAAGAACCGAATCGGGGCTTCCGAATCATTGGTAACAATATTCACAGGTGCAATGTCAGTCTCCAAATTGCTTATGCTAAAATATACGAAGTAAAACCAACAGGAAATAAACTTGAAAATAATACAGATACAAATATGTGACTGTACTGGAAAAGGAATGTATGCACTGGCAAAAAAAAATTTATAGACAATTAAAAGTCCCTAGCTCAACTGAAAGCTGAACCTAATTTTTTTTCCTTCAATATTTTGGCATGTTTACGCTATTGTTTTCTGCTCGCACAGCAGACAGCGCAACACGGCATCGCTAAGGTAGTCTCCAAAGAGGATTGCCTCTCAGCCCGCAGTGTAAGCAACAAAACAACAAACAATGCGAAGCTATTTATGTTGTGCGTGCGTGTGAGTGCGTGTCTTCGTGCGAGTGTTTCAGCGAAAGCTAGGCCGCTTGTGCGAGCGGTGAGGCTTTCAGAGAGGTTCCGTCGATGCCGCAAAGTTTTGCAAAAGTAATTGTAATTGTGCCTGAAGTTTTGCTATTACTGATGCTAGAAACTAATTCAATTACAATTACAATTCCTTCTGGCCGAAAGTAATTAATTGCAATTACAAATTACCAAGAAAAGTAATTAAATTACAGTAATTCAATTACTGTAATTGAATTACTACCCAAGTATGAATGCAACTGTCCACCTCTTCATGTCTTACGATTTTTCCTGCCCCCAATTTTTTTTTTCTGGTCAAAACTAAGTGTGGATTCGTTTATACCAGACACTAGAGAATGGCATATAAAAACATCAGTTGATCTAAAAATGTCGACCAGCTACCCTTTGGTCGATCTTATCTTAAATAACCCTATTAAACTGTACCTTAGAAGTTAAAATTTGCAGTAAATCTTGCATTACACATTTCTTCAGTTATCGGGCTAATTGGTTAATAAACCGTCCCGTTTGAAGATACATGTGTTGATAAAAAATAACTTTTTACTAGCTTCACTTATTTAAATCGAATGATTTTGATTTAAATCAATTTAATCTGATTTAAGTCAAAAGATTCAGATTTAAAGCAAATATATGTTTTTTTTTTTAATTCATTCATTTGATTTCAATCAAATGAACCTAAAATAAATAAAACAAATCTGAATTATTTGATTTAAACTAAATGATCATTCACACCCTGCTTGGAAGTTGGAACTATACCTCAAACCCCCTGCGGCAAACAGATCTGTTTTTTTTTTGTTTTGTTTTTTTACGGCGGAGTTGTTAAGGGCTAGTTTCCCCAGGATCGTGTCCCCCGCAAATGAAATTAAGACACCGAACTCTGGACACCTACCGCCATCTATGAGCGACGGCGGCAAGCCACGTATCTGGTTGCCGCCGTCGCTCATAGATGGCGGCAGCCTTTCCACTCTGGCTTGCCGACTTACGGCCGGCCAATACTTTCCATTGTGTAGCTCCACTGGTCTTCCTTCTTCACCAGGGTGGAAAGGCTGAAAATGTTTTCTTAGCTTTTTTTATTTCTTGCGCGCTTTCTCTGGGAAAGCCCGGAGTGCGCTTGTTTCACGGAATACAGCTCCGTTGTATGTCTTAGCACGTGATGTTTTTCAACCGCCGGGAGTAACAAGGAGGCGCTCGAGGAAGATGTTCGGCTAGCACTGGTGAATAGTCAGTGAAGAGAGGAGCGCTGCCCCAGTGTTCGGGTGGCAGTCGGCCAGTCGACTTTCGTTACTGGCGCCGAACCGGATATGGTTTTTGTGTAAAAAAAAGGACGACCATACAGCGTTTGAAATACTCTGTGCGGTTGTCCGTTTTATTTTTCCGGCCTCGGATTCATAATTATGAAACATGCTATATAGTAGAAAATTACTAGATTTGAAATCAAGTCTTTAAGACATGCTGGTATTGTGGGTACCGAGCAACTGGCATGCAGATGGCGGCTTCATTGTAACGGATAAAGAGGAGCCGTAGCTGATAAGCCTTTTAAAACAACCGCCGAGGAATACAGTTGTCTGCGGAGCGACACAAAAGGCATCGGCGACATCCCCCCCCCCCCCGTTTCCTTCCCAGCGAGACCATCCAGCATGCCCAGAAAAAATGAGTGTCTGACAGAGGACGAAAACTATTTGATCATGACAAATCAAACATATAAACCCACAAGCAAGAAAAAAAACACTGTGTACAAAGACAAAAACCAAGAAAATAAATCCAGATTGTCCCCCACGTCATGACAAAAAATAACGAGGCGATTTTTTTTTAATCCTGCAAAAAAAGAAAAAGGCGAACAGTGGGACCACACGCAACATTCTCTGCAAAAAAATATTTTAAGTATATGCCGCACAAGAAAGACAGCACTTGCCCATGAAAAAAAAAGAAAAGAAAAACACTTACTATTTTTGAAGTGAAAATAAAAACACATTTATGTTTTTCCTCAAAACTTGCACAGGCATACCTCCCTGAATAATGGTCATGAGATCAGGGTTGTCATTTAGAAGTACGGGTATTTGATAATCTAATTTTTATAGGCCATATATGCTGCAGGCAATACACTTGACCTGCTTTTATCGAGCTTCCCCATCGGCACGCTGACGCCTTCGTCACACCGTTTAGTGATGGCTGATGCCCATCACCCGCCCTTCGAGGTCGAATTCTATTTGCCTCGCTTATCTCGGGAACTTGCAAAATTCATTTATTGCTATCAAAACGGAGATTACTTGAGCTTGTTCAGGTATGTCGAATCATACGATTGGTCTGAGCTATATGCTTCAAATGATGCTAATTTTACGGCCAGAGAATTGACGTAAGTTATGAAAGAAGCTATTGACAAATATTTGCCTAAGAAGCTTGTTAAACCTACTAAGTTTCCGAGCTGGCTTTCCAATTGGAACTGAAGATTGCTTTGCGGAAAAAGTCTCGTTTTCATGGCCTATTCAAAAGAACGTGCCAGCAAGTGTGGTACGATGAATTTAGCAACTTCCGATTGTTAGCTCAGATTCTGCATGCGCGTGATAAATGCGCCTAAGAAAGACGTGTTGAAAACAGTTCATATTCTGAAACCAAATGTTTCTGGAAATTTGTAAATGGCAAAACGCGGTCGTTTTCCCAACATTCATCGCTTCGTTCTACTCGTAACGGTGCGGTTTGTTATGTTTCTTCACCTAAAGACATCACCGAGGAGTTTGCCTCATTTTTTAGCAGCTGTTACTTACCTCCACTCGGTCCGTAAAATCAAACCGAGTGAATGAACCCACTGATGGTGACTCTCTCTCCCAGTTTCGTGTTATTACATGGGACGTCATCGCGGCGATAAAAAAATTACACCATCTTCCCGAGGGGAACCATGGGGTGATGCGGAGCATCGGGGTGGTGCTGACGCTTGCTTGCGCCAACCCACTAACTGACGGGACTGTTGCTTCTATCACACTTCATCGGAAGAACGGAGTGAAGTGGAGTCAACAGCGGTGAACTGATGTAGCACGAGTAACTTTGAAAGTCTAATCAGACCGCACGGTAAGGCGGCGCAAAATGCCCTAACAGCGCTTGCAGGTTTCCTCGTCGAGACCGGGCCGGCCGGCGAGATCTAGGCTGCAACGGACGCGAGCGGTCGGGAAATGCTAGCAGACGACAGCCGCGGAGTTGCGGGGAAAGCTCACCCCACTAGAAAGGCCTGGCCTGGCGCTGCGACCTGCGCGCCGAAAACTTTCCTCCTTTCCCTCCTCCGGGGAAACACGGTTTCGCCTCAGACCCCGCCCCGGTCACGTGATGGGGAAAGCGCGCAGCGCGCTACCGCTCACACTTGAAGGAGAGGAGACTAGAGGAGGAGAGTTGCGCATGCGTAGTGTGAGTGCGGACTACGACGCCGCGGGACATAGACTCGAGCAAGAGATGCTCCGCATCTAAAAGCTAAAGCCTAAATTGTCGGGTGGCGCTGACGAAATTCCACTTTTTATCATTAAAGGCTGCTGTGGGCTGATAGCTCCCGCACTAGCTCACATTTTTAACGTGTCATTGCATTCCAGTATATTTCCCGCGATATGGAGGGAAGCCATAGTGGTGCCCATTCATAAAGACGGCGATGCCTGCATTATGTCAAATTAGCGGCCTGTGTCACTTTGCTAAAATATTTGAAACCATCGTGCAAGAATTTCCTTTCTCCCATTGATCAAAGTATCTTACGCATCAACAGCATGGCTTCATTAGAGGACGTTCCGTTGAAACTAACCTTTGTACATTTCTTCATTACGCAGTCTCGGTCGTTTCGAAAAATGGTCAGATTGACTCGATTTACTTCGATCTTTCAAAGGCTTTTTATAGGGTTGATCATTCTTTTGCCTGTATAAAAATTGGAACAATATGGTATTGTACCTAAGCTTTGTGATTTTGTTTCTAGTTATTTGTTATCGAGAAGAAACTTTGTTCGTGTTGATAATGTTTTATCAAGTGCGTTCTCCGCAACTTCAGGAGTACCCCAGAGGTCAGTCGTGGGGCCACTGCTATTCCTTGTATTCGTTAATGATATTTTAAAGCGTGTTACATCTGCCAGGATGCTATTATTTGCTGATATAAAGTTATTTTCACATATTCATTCCGAAAATGACTGTGAAGCGCAACAATCTGATGTGTTGAGCGTTTCTGAGTAGTGCCTGTCAAACCGGTTGCCTTTCAACGCCAACAAATCTACGTTAATATCGCTAACAAGACGCAATAATTTCTTACACTTTAAATACAAGTTGGGTAACTGTACTGTTGCTCGAACTGATGTACTCAGGGACCTTGGAGCTATATAGTAGACTGTAAACTATTGTTCAAATCTCATGTCACTAACATTTGTGGAACCGGTCTTAAAGTGCTCGGGATAATTTCACGTTTGACTCGACACTTCCACGCACCTGATACTATATTATGCTTATTTTGTGTTTTGATTAGGCCACTACTTGAATTTGCGTCTTTTGTGTGGAACTTTCTATCACATAGCGATTGCAGACGCATTGAAACGGTACAAAGGCGTCTGATACGCATAGTCTACGATAGGCATTTTAACAGGAGACTCGATTTTGAGTATAATTTTCTTGTTAAAGTTTTAAACCTCAGAACCCTAATTGACCGCAGGCATTGCCGAGATGTGGTGTTTTTACAGAAACTCATACAAGGTCGTTTCGATGTACCGGATCTTTTGAGTAGTACAAGCTTACGCGTGCCAGCTAAACACACGCGACTCTACGATACACCTTATCCTGACAAGCAAATTGAAGGTCACCGATGCATAGAATTCTACTTTTTTGTAATAGCATTGTGCTGCATGATTTCTTTTCCATGCCTTATTTTACTTTGAATACCAAGTAGTGCCTATAATTTATTTTATTATGACTGATGTGTCACTCCTGTATTTCATGTATTTGCATGTTGTACCCATTTGTGAGTTTTATGTGCACCAATACCAAAGCCTTCACGGTGTTTTGGGCACGCAATAAATACCAATACCAAAATACCAAGAGTTTTCACGTATTTTTTTGCTTCTGTAACCCGTGTGCCGAAAATTGTATGGATGACCTTTACAAAAATAATTACTCAAAAAAAGCAGTTGCTTCTAATTTGATCTGATTATAGATTAATAGAAATAACTTCTTCTTTATAACATTTTAAATTGTTAAGATTCTGCGCTTTCTAAAGAGCGGAGGAGAGCGACTCCGGTACGGGGCATTTTCGACTAAGCGCAAGGCCTTTCTTTCTCTAGGGTATGTGCAGGGTTTCAATTTTTTTTTTATTGTGGTCTTCCATACAAGACGACCGCGATGAAAACGTGAATGACTAAGGTATTTAATAGCTGTTTTTTTACCAAGGGAGGCAGTAAATATTTACGTCTATAAATAGTCCCGATTGATAGGGAGATTTCCGTTCGCACTCTCTGTATACATGAAAAGAGCAGTTTAAAGTTTCATGAAACAGGACAGCTAGTCACTCATGTCATATAACACGTTCGATGATTTTGCTTTGAAATTGAATTTGAATTGCCTGCTGAATCTATAATATTCTTTGTTTTCTTCGTGTTTAATTGCATTTGGTTTACTCTAAGCCACGGTGAAAAATCATCAAGCCGTGCTTTGGTTTTGCGCTCAAGGACTTCTAGGCGTGTTCCAGAAGAAGATATGTTTGTGTCATCAGCATATAAACTTCAATCGGGTGTTCGAGGTACTCTTATAATGGCACATATGTAAATTAAAATAGGAGCGGGCCGAGAATGGACCTTTACGGGACACCGTATTTTATTTGACCTATATTTGACCACGCATGATTAATGTCTGTGTATTGTGAGCAATTTGATAAATAGCTTTTTATTAACTAAGTGAAATTCCTCTAATTTCGCATATGGACACGTTTCCGAGAAGAATATTATGCTTGACTAAATCGAAAGCTTTTTTGAAGTCAAGAAACACTCCTATTGTATATAACGTCTGCTCAAAATTGTCAATTATTTTATTTTTAACGTTTAGCAGCGCCAATTTAGACGAGTTTTGTTTCTGAAAGCCAATACTGTGTCCCCTTAAACATACAGGTGCGTTCAGAGAAATTTGAATAACAACGGATGCCTTATTGACACACACGAGTCGGAAAAAGTCTTCTCTGCTGCCAATGTGTACAAACTACATTAGCAGAAAGTTTCTACATCAGAGTATAATTAATAAAGTATCTGTTGTTTTACCAATCTCTCTTATTTTTTAAAGTTTGTTATAAAAAACATTTTTTTAGACTGCCCGCATAAACCTGAACTAAATATTCCATCGAAGATGAGCATCTATATTGTGAACTAGAAATGTTTAGGCAATTAGTTACTTTAGGTGTTATGCGATTTTCAAGCGATAAGTGAATTACAAAATTACTTCAAATCTTGAGACAATTTCTACGACGAATTCTTTTTACTATGCCATACTAAGATTCCAAAAGACTCATTAATGAATTGTAACAATATGTGAGCATGAAAATATTTAGATTTACGACGTAAACTTAGTCAACGTGCCATGTAGATCAAAATGAAATTATTGTTCTGCTGGCAGAAATGTCAACCTATATGTGAAGCCCGCGGGATATCTTCATAAAAACCCTGGCTCTCGCACCTGTACTCTGATGAACTTGGATTATCTAGACTTTTGTAATTTAGTATTTAATTTTAGTTTTAGTTTAGTTTAGTTTGGTATTTAGTTTAGACCTAGCAAAGGTCACTAGGTCTTTTTTCTATGATTGGTTCAGGGATGGAACACTATGATGGTACGTTTTTGATACTATATGATTGGTTTCATCAGCTCGTAGCCTCGGTAGCGTCCGGACTTAAGGTGAAACGAAGTGAGGTATTTGACTCCCTTTATCATCATGTCAAAATGTATTCGACTGAGAAACAGGTCACGCAGCTGTTCTGTCTCATCAGCTTTTGTGTGTTTTACTAAGCTGTTTAAGAGACATTGACCTAACGTTTTCATATACTTGCATTTGTGAAGCGTTTTGTGCACATGATTTGAGCCAGGAGGTTACTATGTTGAAAAGTTATAAATGACTTTTCATGATCTCTTTACTACCTCGCAAAAAAAAAGTTGCGGTTACTTTTTGACTTTTGCTCGCAGTTTTTAATTATGAACAGTAAATGGATGGATATGAAAGGATTAAAAAATACGTTGGTCTCATATTTTTGTGAATGAACATAAACTATGTATATACCGGGCCTTCACCGGCTGAGCATAATAAAGTCCTTTTTTTTTTCCTTGCCTCTGGCTTTGTCACGAGCCGCCGAAGGTGCGTCGTCTTTGTCCGAAGAGGACAGACCGGACTCGCTGGAGTCGCTGTCCGCTCCGTCATCTGCGGGACCATCATTCTTGATGTGTAAGGGACCTTCGCACGTGTCCCGGCACTCCAGGCACGCATTGTGCATGACGCAGGCTGCCACAATCGTCGTGACGATGTGTTCTGGGTGGTGAGCTTCATTGTACTGGGTGATTCAAGGGGTGGCCAGGCTCTTTAAATAGACCGCAAAATTTGGTTTCTTAACCTATCGCGCCACGATTTTGTGCAGCGTTGCCCACAGATGGTGCATTTTTTGTAAAATTTGCAAATAGCAAACTTACCTAAGGAAAAAGTAAAGAAAAAAAAGGCTTAGCTCCTATGGAAACGCAGCGAAGCCCCCAGTCTTCAAACAATACGGCGCCGCTTCGCTCGGGAGACAAGAGAGGGCGCAAGCGGTCGCGATGCCAACTGCCGCCAACGAACGAGCATACGTCGCCGAGAGCCGGCGTCTTTAGCAAACGATCGTTTCGACTGAAAAGTGGCGCGCGTTCCGCAGGCGGCGACAGTCGCAGAAACAAAAACAGGCGCGGTAACAGCAAGGAACTGCAAAGCAGACAACATCAGTACCCCCCCCAAAAAAAAACAGTCAAAATATCCCGACAAACCATTTTATTAATCGATATTTGTCCATTCAATATGTTTTATTAGTAAGGATGATAAAATAATGCATTGGCAACTGATATCAGAAAAGCTCGCGCCGCTTTTGAGTCGAAACGATCGTCTGCTAAAGACGCCGGCTGTCGGCGACGTATGCTCGTTCGTTAGCGGCAGTTGGCATCGCAACCGCTTGCGCCCTCTCTTGACTCCCATGCGAAGCGGCGCCGTATTGTTTGAAGACCGGTGACTTCGCTGCGTTTCCATAGGATCTAAGCCTTTTTTCTTTCTTTACTTTTTCCTAAGGTAAGTTCGCTCTTTGCAAATTCTACAAAAAAAAAAGCACCATCTGTGGGCAACGCTGCACAAAATCGTAGCGGGATAGGTTAAGAAACCGAATTTTGCGGTCGATTTAAAGAGCCTGGCCGCTCCTTGAATCACCCAGTACATAAGATGTCGGAACCGCCCCTTGAGAAATCTAAATGCTCGCCCAATAGCCACTCGCGTTGTTCCGTGCTTTGTGTTATACTTTCAGTGCTGCTCATTCAGTCGGCCCCTGTTCCTGTAGGGGACAAGGAGGCTTTGCCGCAGCGGCTACGCTCCGAGCAAGTGGTTGTCGAAGGGGATCTTGTCCGCAGTCAAGATCGTCGGCAGCCCGGATCGCCTGTACACGCGTGCGTCGTGCACGAGCCCGGGGTCTTCTGCGCTGCAGGGAAGCAACCTCGTCTTGTGGTTGCAGATGGCCTGAAAGAGTACCAAAGGCAACCCATGACGGTTGATATACGATTGGGCCTCCTTGGCCTGGAGCCCCTTGCAAATGATGTGGCTTCCGTTGATTCCTTCGAAGACTCAAAAAAAGCCTGTTTTGCCCTTGAAGCCGCAGATAATATGCATTGCCTCTTCCTCCGTCGGCAGCGACACAAAGCATGGGCCGTGTGCCAAAACAGCTAGACCAACTCGGTGCACCACCCTGTACACAGGAGAGTTCTACAGCCCAAAGCAGTCTTCAACGGACCTGGACAATATAAAGACAGCCAGCATCTAAATGATAGAATAATGAACTAGTTTTATTCTGTTCTCATATACTGTATACGCTTGTTTTGTCCTTTGAAATTTAAAGGGATGGGACCCTTTCAATGGCGCCTAGCAGCTAGACATTTAAGACATTTTTGTAGTCAACCAGACATCTCAGAAATTAAAAAAAAAACATCCCCCTTGCCCCCCCCCCCCTCCCCCCCCCCTCGGTCTCCATGCCCAGCACAGCACCCCGCCCAATTTCTCGAACACTAACGTTTCTGCATGGATCCCTTACATATCTGCAACTTACTGCATAACCACGTGAATACGACACATAAGAGGAAACGGGATGAGGACGAGGGTACTACTATCCTTGCGCTGCTCAGAGAGTGGTACTATGGGCGCGCAAACTCGGATATTAAAACACCGAGCAATTAGGCAGGTCACTATTGCTATAGACAAACAACGAGTTGAGGAGGTCCATTTTTTTGTTCAAGATCTAGAAATAACCGTTCCTACAAAGTCACCCGAAGAACTCCAGATGGGCGAGACTCCACACGAATATCAAAGTCTGCTTGGCCGGCCAGCCCTGAGGCACTTGCAGCTGAAGGGCGAGAAACATCACCAAGCGCTCATCAGAAGTCCTTCAAAATGCCTAAAATGACTTGTGAAGTCCCCGAGAGGCTGGCGGGGGAAAATGATCTCCGCATACCCTAAGATGTTGGCCACTTTGCGCCTAAAATGATAAAAAATAAATTTTATGCCGGATCTGTTCCAAAGTGCAGGTGCATTGGTTTAACCTGTCTCATATGCCTCAATATAAAACATAGAATATAGATCATATAGAACATCTATAGAACATTTTTTGATGCGATGATTGGTTGGCGGCTTTGGTGCGGGGATTGGTTGGAGGGTTGGAGGTTTTGGTTTACATGGAAGTGTTACTAAATAAACATTCAGCTGAATGTGAGACGACGCCTTCTGTATATCTGCTCCTGTCCCTTCCACTTTTGGTTTGTCTAAAGTCTCCACCCAGAGTCAGGTGGTTCAAGAAAATTATAATTTTTCGTTCGTTTGCGTTCACGGGTATAAATCGACAAGCTTCTCATAGCATACGTGCGCCTTGTGGTCACCTTGTGGTCTCTTTTCTCAGCGACCAGCGATTCATAGAATGCAAGCCCGGTAACACAACAATAATTTGTTCAGAACAAACAAATCGACTGTGTATGTATATCTCAAAAGACAAAAAGACACCGCTCAAGGGACTCACTCACTCCACCCGAAGTCTTCCCTTAGACGATAAGCGTAGCCAGGGAAGTGGGTCATAGTATATTATATAAAAGCTGAAGAAATAAAGTCCACATGCAAAACACAATTTACCAGAATATGACGGCGGATTGTTGTTTTATCTTGCCTTTTTGTATCTTACGTCCCATGCAGGTTATTGAATGAGATGGGAGTGAATACGCCATTCACTCCAATCGTAGTGAATAATGTCGTTTTTTTTAATATAATAACTACTATAAGCTTCAAGTCGGCGTTGCAAGGTGTGCCAATGCAACACGCTCTGGATCTCTTTTTTTTATTAATGCGCTAGATACCGCTTTGATGTTTCTCACGAACTGTTTCTGTTTTTCTCTTTTTCGTTGTAAAACTTTCTAGGATGTTCCAGCCCACCTCCGCGTCGTCACTGTCAAAGAAAAACTTCGCAGCGGTTAATATTATCGTCTCTTCGAGTGCTTCCTCCATGATCAAAGCGATCGACTGTTTGTTTTCGCCGTCGCTGCTATGTTTTCTTTATGCCGTAGCCCAAGGCGAAGCCAATTCGTGCATGGTGTCTAGGAGATAATTTCGGCCATTTCAATATCGAGTCATGGATCGTTTACTCGCGATGTCACGTGGTATTACCCGCTGACGTAGGAGACAGGTTACTTGGGTGAGATTTGGAACATATCCGACATGAGACTTATATGGCATCATCAAGCTGAAATCGAGGGACCACTTTTCAGGACGCTATAAACACACCAGTCGAAGACGCGTTCAGGGGCGCCATAGCTTCATGGAATGTCATCACACTCGGATGGCGCAAGCAAAGGTAGTTTAGGTCAGTGATGGAACTCCCGCGGAGAGTGGTATCCCCCTCACTCTCTTCTGTCCGCCTCCCGTCGTTTAAAGCGCCATCTAGATTTTCGTTTCAAAACTGCGCGTTCCATAGAATACCAGTGAAACGCCATCTAGACGCTGTGCTTCGAAAGATATGTATTTCATAGAATACACAGAAGTTACCATACCAGCCTTCCACCAGTAACGGTGGCTCGTCGAACGATAGGACGCGAACCGTGGGGAGAGAGGGGGAGCACTGCTCGTGCAAGCAGCGTGAAGGGGCAGTTCCGTAACTGAGCTAATCTAGTAACGTTGGATGGCGCCGCCTACCCAGCAATGGTGCTCGTTCTGCTGCGACGAAAAATCGTAAGAGGAAATGAGGAGCCCATAGAAGAAGCTATACTGCATGAAGTAGGGCGCCAATTTGACACGGTCTTGTGATGCTTAGTTTCCTGCCGAATGATTCAATGCAATTGAAACTACAGAGTGTAGCGTTTATAGAAGACAAGCGATGATATTGCCTTTCGCCGTCCCCATTTCTGTTCGTACTTTATCTTCAAACACAGATGATTCTCCCCTATACCCGGTGTGGGTATAGGGGAGGATCACCTGTTTTAAAAGAAAACATAAAAACGTACAAATCTCATTCGGCGCCACCTGCGCCTCAATGAACGATTATGTTGTAAAGGAACGCACGAAGTAAAAACATAATCAGAAAAACGGATGGAAATAATTGCCTTGTGTTACTCTAGGTCAGCAGGCGGTTAAAATTGAAGCGGAACTTCGTTCGCTAGGAAATTTATTTTTGTTACGCTCTCGATGTGAAATCGGTGAGTGTTGACCTTTATTTTGTTTTGCGCAGTTTGCCTTTAGTGTGGCAGTTGTCCTGCACACTTTTTACGAGAGAACTGTTAAAATCGAACTCCGTAGCTAGTTCGTACAATTATAATAGCTTTATTTCCAGCAATGAGGTACAGTGTTGGTGGGGGCTTGGGAAAAAAGCTGTTAAACATTTTGACTGGTCCCGAGCCCCCATAGGTGTAAAAGCAGCGCAAAACGTTCAAAGAAATATCATATTATACATTAACAAGATGTTAAATAAAAAAAAAGTCAAAGTAGCGATAGTATCGTATAACGAAAAATAAACATATAAACATGCCACTCAAATTTGATCGGTTCGGCTAAGTATTATTATGTTCCTTAGGTTACCTGCAGACATATTTTCAAGCTCTATATTTGTGCGCAACGCGAAAGAATAGTTGACAGTGGTTGTGACGGTAAACGCCTCGGTTTGAAGGCCGCAATTAGTTAAAAAAATAGGACTTCCCAAGGTTCTGTGACTCTTGTTGGATATGGCTAAGCTCGCAAGATGTCGTACATTCATAGTCATTTTAGCTAATTTGAAAAATAATAGTGTCAAGGGGGACTTATGAGTCATGCTTAGGGCGGGATTTAGCGGTGGGCTGGAGGAGGAGGTCTGGAGGGATGTCTGACGTCACGGACGGATATGGTGTAACGGGTGTGGGATTTCCCAGATTTACTTCCTTCACCTAATAGTTGCTATTTCATGCTTTGTTTTAGGAAAGAATGTAAACATTCTTCCCTAGAACAAAGCTGGTGTTTGTCGCTTAATAAATAATGAAGTCATCCCTCGGGGGCTATTGGGAGAGGGGGCGGGAAGCGGCTGTCACCTCCCTTCTCCCCCCCCCCCCCTTCCCCCCCTCCACGCTCCCTTGAATCTGCCCCTGGATTCTTACGTTTGAGACAGTCAGCTTATTTCTGGTGATTCAGTTTTTGGGAGCTCGCATACAATGCAAACATTTTATACGATTGATGATTAAGTTTTTATAATAATATGCAAACCGTCCCTCCGAGATGTGAGTGACGCGTCATATTGAGTATCAAATTATTCGTTCAGCGCATTGAACGATACACTCTCATCACTAAAAACTAGGGCTGGGCAATTGATCGATTAACCTTCCGATTAATCGATTAAGGCTTTAATCGCGATCAAATATTTTAACCGGTTAATCGGTTTTTTAATCGGTACTCAAAAGAAGTTCGTTCCCAGCCAGGTGCTATGAGCAAGGTTCAATCCTCGCGCTCGCGAAGCGTCACGTGTTCGAGGATATACATTACAGTTCTGCCGAGGCCAGACGAACAAGTAGGGCCCGCAATTGATCCCCGCGCGACCGCGAAACTTCACGGGTTGAGGATATATTACACATCCTGCCCCGGCAAGACAAACAATAAAAAAAACAAGCTGGGAAGCTAACAACGCCATGGTTAACTGTTCCAATATTCGGCACGTAAAAATGAACGAGTTCACGAGTATGAAAGGCAATCTCGCTGGAAAGTTGGGGTTTAAAGTAAACTCCAGCGGTGAAGTTTTTAACTCGAAGGAAGTTCACTGCATCATCTGCAAAAAGCCGTTTTCGTACAGTGGAAGCGTAAGTTTGCTTCAGTATCGCCTACGAGCGAAGCACCCATGTAGGTGCAGCAAGGACCATCCGCCAAAACGCAGACAACAATCAACGCCTTCTCATCGAGGTTCCTTTCTCTGAAAAAATAAGAATGCATCGCCCAAGCTCTGACTTCTTGTCTTCCTGTTGGAGAATGTGGACAAACTTCTTTGTCTTTGGAGCTGGAGCAAAAATATGTGAGTCTTTGAATCGTTCAACTATATGTATCCTCAAATCTAAATGTCCTTTGCGCCGTGTAACAGAGTAAAATAAGTCTTCAAAGGCAGGACGAGTTGTTGCATTCTTTTTAAAATTTTATTTATAAAAATAAACGCAACCGATTAATCGATTAATTAATCGATTAAAGGGTGGCGATTAATCGGGTTAAAATGTTTAATCGACGCCCAGCCCTACTAAAAACTTGAAAAAACGCAAGGCATGTCTTATTTTCTTCATACGTCTTGAGTGCAATTCGTCCCTTGGCGTTTTTAACGCCAATGGCGTAAATTCATTCGCTGTGGATGATAATTACCAGCTCGGGACTCGCCACGCCCTGAGTTTCTTTAACTGTCAGTCACTATAGATGTTTGGAAGTACGGCCTCTGGGCACCGGCTATCTTGCTGCTGGTGTGTCTAGACCGTCTGATTATCATGCATTGCAGAGGTCATGAATCATCTTCAGCAATGATTGACTATCTGACGATCTACGCACACCAGAAGCAAGATGGCGGCGCCCAGAGGCCGTACTTACAAACCTCTAAACCAAACTATTTTGATACAAATTGTACAGTAAATAGACGTTGGTGCAGAAGTAGTTGTTATTTAACAGGAGAAGTAATCGTAATATTCGCTTTTGTATTAGCGGTAGAATAAATATTTGGGTAATTACCTTGGTCACAAAGATGTCGGAGTTTTTTAAAGGGCAACTCCGGTCGAAAACGGAACCAAAATAAATGGCTGGTATCAAATTAGTGGCTCGAAATATGATCACAGCTGAATCATTACGGTAAAGTGAAGCTGCGTACTCCTCTCAAACCGACTTTAAAGATGCGACCAGCTGCGCTTTAGAAGGTGGCAAAACTAAGGCAGTGCTCTTTAAACCGAGGAATAAGTCTATGGTATTCGACTACAACCTTGTTCTCGGGCCCATCGAAATAGTACCTAGTACTAAGGCCCTAGGCGTAAATTTTCAGGAAAATATGTCATGGGATTTTCACATTGAGAGTCTCATTCGCAAGATTTCGAAAGTCGTTGGCATTCTTAACAGGTTTCGCTTCGACCTCCCAGTGAAAATTAAACTCCTTTTATACAACACTTTATTTTCTTCACATCTAAATTATTGTCATCTGGTTTGGGGAACCACAACATTAAACAACATAAACAATCTTTATGTCTCTCAGAAAAAGGCCATACGGAGTATCGTCAATGCTCCATATGATTCTCATACACAGCTCCTTTTTAAGACTCTGCATATTATTCTAGCTACCAACCTGTATGACTACACAATAATTTTAAGATACAGAGCGAGAATTAAACTGAACAATCCTTTATTTCAAGAGAACGCTGGTCTAGCACGAAGTATGAATTGTTATCCTACTCGTAATGAGGATGTCTGGAAGGTACCATATAGCAGAACAAATTATGGAACGCAGATGTGGAGACACCACCTCCCATCATTTTGAACAATGTAAGGAGCAATAACCTCACCGTGGAAATACTAACACTTCGTTCCATCAAAAATATATTTCTGTAGCTCAGTTATTTTTTGTCTAGTGCCTTATGATATCAGTGTTCTATTTCCCGGTTACATGTGTCTACGTGCGTTTCTCACTCGTCTTCCTGCTGCATGATTATCGATTTTGTTCACATTTTCTTACAATTTGCTTATCCGCCTCTGCCAAGAAAACGGGGGTGGGGCCCAGTCAAGCCAACATGTGTTGACTTTTTGCCCATGCCCCTGTCGTCTGTGCATATAGACGAAATTAACTGATTCTGATTCTGAAGCGTGGTAGCTTTTAGTCTAGCAACATTGTGCGACGCTGTACAGCAGCACCACCGTGACGTCACGCCGCGGCCCTACAGCTGATGATCAGTGTTACCATCCCTCTCTAGCGGATAGTTTCGTTTTTTCCGTAGATATCCAAAACCAAATTTTGAGCCGGATATTTATAAAACTACGCACGATATAGAGAAAAAAAAATCTTGCATTTAAGGGACACTGACGACCTGAAAACAGTCTTAGTCCCAAATTCGAAAATATTGACCGGAGTTGCTCTTTAAGGACTGTGCAGCCAATAAAACCAGTCATCCAAAGCATATGTCTACTCCTAAGAAACCATTCGCCGTGCTCCAAATGACTCATTTAAGTATTTGTTATCGCAAGGTTGCAAATATTTATTATTTGTATATGTTCACAGCGAGAAGTATCCGAAGCCTATACTAAGCTGCAAAACTGTTGTTGCATTGAATATGATATTCGCAAATATACTAGTAGTTATTTTGGTCACCGGCTCGCTGTAAATTACTCTGGCCTCAAGGAAGTTCATAAGCTTTCTTATAGTAGACGGAATTTCTTCAGTCGTATGTTTTTGTTACCTCACTACGCGTCCTTGTATTTTGTTTATGTTTTTTAAAGCAAACTGCATAGCTGTCAGGCTGTACTGTAGGGGTGGTTGTTTTAAAAAGAGTTCTCAAATATACGAAATATTACTTTTAAATAAAATTGGTAGACGTTTTTTTTATTGGGGTAAAGTTTTATGGACTAATGATTGGGACATTATCAGTGTAATCAAAATATTTTATTGCTTATGAGCAATGTTGTCTTTTCTTTTTTTTGTAATTGAGCATCAATAATGCTTTATTGACTTCTATGAGCAAAAAATGTAATTCTTGTCACTTTTTGTTTGGCGTAGTGAATATCAATATCCATAGAAAATACTATTGGCATGTTCTATAAGAAACTACTTATATCCATTGTCCTAAAGCGAGGGAAGAGTAAGTGAGAGACACGAAGTTACAACGACTTGCCACAATTATCTGGCTAAGGGGTATCAAACACGTTAAATCTTCAAAATGTTCTTAGGCAAGGTTTAGGTTATTATCTCTCTATTTATCCATCACACTTACTCCTCAAAATCTAGAAACATAATCCCGCCAATGAACTACTCCTGAGAAAACATTGGCCGTGTTCAAAATGACTCGTTAAAGTATTTGTTATCTCAAGTTTGCAAATATTTATATTTGGTATATTCTGCATCTTTTTCTTCCAGAACATTTGATAGCAGGTCCGCTAGGCTTTCTGCATTTTATATAGTATAGGGCGGTGTCGAGGCAGAAAAAAAAAAACAAATCATATATTAGTTCTCATTTATAGTAATCTGGGTTTCCCGATTTGATGAAGCAAAGCAATTGAACTACTCCTCCATTTAAAACCTTCGTTATTCTTTTCAGGCGTCGATTTCGCAGCGAAAACGTTCAAACTCGGGTTATTATTATTTTTTTTTTTTGCAAAACACACACAAGTTTTTTTTTGTTTTTTTTGGCGTCCGTGCGTACAAAATACCAATTGCCTATTCAGTAGCTGTAATTAACTAGATGAACTGTCCTCTTTAAGGCCACTTCTACCTCACTAAAGCTTTGGTCATCTGATTGTAATTTGCAATTTGAAAATTTTGTATTAGATAAAGCACTAAATAAAGTACGTAACTGCGGGTGGATCAAAACGGCCACCGATCCGTGGTTATCACATCCTGAAAACATGTTTTGCTCTTTTGATGCGACAATGAAAATAAAATAAGAAGCAATTTTATATATTGTTTTTTGTTATTACACTTCGAAGCAAAGTGTAGCTCTTGAGGACCACAAAACTAACGAATCATTTTGTGTCATCCGGTGTACTTCTACTTGCTTACAGCTGTGCTTCGTCGAACTTTCAGGGTCGATGATTTGCCTTAAAATTGACTCAAAACACCATTAGTAATGGCTGGCCAAGTGAACGAAAATTAATGTCAGCGTATTTGTATTCGCCAAGTCAGTTATTTCTAATATGTGAACCTCGATGTGTGTGTGTGTGTTTTTTAAAGACATTTGTTTACTGTGGTTAGTAAAAAACCTGCTGGAGGAGTCAGTTTTCACGACTTCTGCAGCAGGTCCATGTGGGTTCTCCTTTTGAACAGCAGAATATGGTCCGAACAAATAAGGCCGGTTCTCACATACATCGCAGTGCTAAAGAAACAATAGGAACAACACTAATGCAGCGCTGACAGGAACATGACCTTGAACTAATGCAGCGAGATCCATAATATTGTTCAAATTTGGAGCTGCATAAGCATGGTCATTGACATTTCCGGTGCTGACAAACAGCGCTGAGGTAGCGCAGCGGGGAATGTTTGAACATGCCTTTACCAGGAGTTTTACGGTGTGAAATGAAAGTTTCGGAAGGTCATCCCACATGAAAAAAAATAAATACCGTGTTTTTAGAGTACCGGCTTGAGCTGCAATTTAACCCACCACGGACATCACGCCACTGGAGGAAAGCGCGGGTAAATTTGAACCTTGCCTTTGGCATCGCATTTATTCCTTTTTCGCTAAATAGATATTTAGAATTCAGAAATAACAAATAACATGGTGCCGGGAAGAGAAGAGACCGGGTATTCAGGAAATAATCCTATTTTTTGTATCTTAAAAAATAAAGAACACGCGGGACGCTTTAAGATATGCCACACAAAGGAGGGCGTAATAGAAGAGCGATTCTGAGGCGAGCTGAAAAAGACAGCGACAAAGTCAAAGTATAAGTATAGCTGATGTATTATAATACATCAGCAAAATTTGAAAGCTTAAGTATTATTTTATTAGCTCACCTTATCTAAGCCGATAATGGTACTTCAATCCAATAAATTATATTAGAGCTC
Source organism: Ixodes persulcatus (assembly GCA_013358835.2). Lineage (NCBI taxonomy): Eukaryota > Metazoa > Arthropoda > Arachnida > Ixodida > Ixodidae > Ixodes > Ixodes persulcatus. Next base: position 662,467 of record JABSTQ010011338.1, on the reverse strand, counting down.
AATTCTAGTCATTCATTACGTCTTGATTTTATATTGTATGTACTAAAATATGAACGTGTCATTGTCAGTTCTTCACACGTCTTTATTTATCGTAAATACAATTCTCAAAATCACCTTATTTTCTAAAGAATCCAGCTCGTATACAATCCCGCAAAGCACTTCAGAGAGTGAATCGCTTGGATCTACAAAAGAAATCGCTTCAGTCGGCGAATGATGAGGATGAAAATATGTTTAGACCTAAAAACAATCCCTGCAGTTGCACTGAGCATGGTGTAGGGACGTGAAACATGATGCTAAGCGCCACAGGGCACAATGTATTTCAATGTCTCAGAATATTTTAGCCTCGTCATTTACCGCCAGCTTTGTCCATAGACTGGAGCGATTGTTTGCTTTCTGAAAAAAAAAAAAAGACTCACTAGACTTCTTAGTGTGTTTGAGAGTAATTCACACAAACACGTCATTCTTGATGTATCTGCTTCACCATGGAAGGCTCCGCCTTGGTTTCTGTTACAAATTCTTTGATGAGTTCATAAACAACGCCAGGCTTGTCCAGAGAGACGAACTGCCCGGCATACTTAACCAGGGCGTAAGTGGTATTGCCCACGTCGATTCTATGCACATCTTCGCTGGTATGTCTTATGGTCATGTTTAGCTTTTCCACGAACTTATCTGATTGGTCCAACGTTGAATAGAAAAGCTTTCCTTCAGTTTCAGTCGTAGCGCAAATGGTGTCAAACAGAGAAAAGTAAAATAGCACCTTGTGTCTCTTCATCACGTACTCGACTAAACACGACAAATATGTTGAGGGGTCTTCTGTTTCAAACTTAGCAGCGACGAGTTCCTCGGCCTCTTGGAGTGGGGAAAAATCACCGATGTGCAATTTTCTTCTCATATCGGTGGAGTTAACGGTGACGTAGTATTGACGAATTCTCTCTAGGAACGTGTTTACATCCACGCTGTGGGCTGTAAGGATTTCGTTTTGAGATTCATCAAAGTTTGGTTCCGAGTGCGAAATGGCTTTGCTCGATGATGTTTGTGTTTGCATAATATTGTTTTCAATAAACACTTCTGTGGTTCCTTTGCAGGCTTCTGCAAGCTGATGTTTTGCTGATGTATTTGGCACCACACTATCGGTAAGGATGTCAGTATGGTTTAATATTTGCGAGGCTTGACCCAAAAATCTCACGCCGCTGATTACTCCAGCCAGATTAAAAGAAAATTTTCGGTCCTTATGAAGCGTGTACGCGAGGTGCATGGCTTGGGTAGCTGCATGTACACAAGAAAGAAACATATGTAAGGCATAGTACTTCATGCAACGTCTAACATAAAATTTCAAGGACAAATTTCTTTCGGAATGTAGATGGAGAGATAAGTTATTACATATTGGGAATTATACATGAATCACTAAAGTGTACGTAAATTAAGAAAATATGAGGGGAATCGGGAATTTAAATAAAACACTAGGACCATTATCGGTGTTGTACGGATAAACACTAAACACCCTCACTGAATTTTCCTTTGAGCACAGCCGCAGACGTTTAGGCTAAAAATCAAAGAAAATAGTCTAACAAAATTGTTTATAACTAAAGTTATAGGAGAAGGAGGTTATAGGATACTCTTGATTGAAAGCCAACCGACTTAAAAATGAAAAATTCCGAGGGGCCTCTAGGGACATCGTTCCTATTGCGGCATATCCCACGGTCTCCCATTTTATAAGGGCTTGCAACAAACAGCGATGCAGTGTAGAATATTTAATGTTTCTGAATCTGGTCTTTCCTTGTGTACTTGCGTCGAGGCTGAATTAGAAAAGCGGCACTGAAAAGCGAAATATATAGATGGATTGCTGAATGAAGATGTTCATAGTAGTTCTGCTCCTACGTAAACCCGTCTATCATTTGCAAGGAAAGAATGGTTTAATAGTTGAAATGAGGCTATTGGAACGAGTCAGGAGGGGTGCCTCGTTCCACTAGCTTATATTGCTTGGTCATTACACGTTTGCAAGTACGGTCTCAGGGCGCCGCCATCTTGCTCGTTGGGGTGCGATTGGGCGTGGCCATAATCCGATTATGACGGCTTTGCAAGGCTTCGTAATCAGATTATGGCGGGTGCAAGCGCAGCCCAACGGCGCAAGATGGCGGCATCCATAAGCCGGCCTTGCAAACGTGTATACCTCAGAAAGTTGTATATCCATGACCCATCCCAAGTCGCATGCAAGAAAAATGCCCAAACTGCCACAAGCTTGGCACTACTAGGGGACTAACGAGGGTTTAATAGAGTTTTGCTCCAAGGCAATAGTTAGTGCCAGAATACTTTTCTTTAATGTTCCCATGGCTTTTTTTTTTGGATTGCCATATAATTGTCAAAGTGCCATACTTTAGCCAAAGACGCAACCTATGAACCGAACAACCAGCAACGAATCTTAGATCTGGCACTTGTTTGCCATTTTAGGCCAAAAGTGGTCACATGAAAACTGAAAAACCAGAAGTGAAGCCTTACTCTGGCACTTATTCAGCGGTTTAGGCTCAAAGGTGCCAGATGATAACCAACCCAACAGCAGTAAAACCTTCGTTTGGCCTTTGTTTTGTGAATTACGGCCAAGATAACCAAACTAAGGCCAAAGAAGGTCAGGTTTGGCTCTACCTTGGCTTCTTCGGGCTTTATGAGGCCCTGAATCCTCACAAAAAAATCAACGTTTGGCCCCCCAAAAATGTGCTATCTGGGATTTCACATCCTGGAACAATACGCACGAGGTTTCTCAACGCTCAAATCAATGCTCGTCGCGAGCAATCGAAACATCCGTTTGTTTAAAAATTCACCTTTATGGCAGATATATTAGAAGCTGTGATAAGTCTTTTAGAACATGTAGCAGGTATTTTATCTAACGATCATATGTTCTTGATATAAGGTTGATGTGCAATACCTAAGCGTGTGAGTTCTCAAAAAAAAAACTAATTGACGCACCGGAACACGCTTCTCCAGCAATGTAGAAATCACGGCCGTTGTACTCCTTGAAAATCATAAGGAACTGCCCTAGGAAAGTCATAACCCAGGCAGCACACCGTATTGGGCCAACATTGGATTTGATGTGGCAAAGAATGGACCAACAGTGGCCCAACGAGCCATATGTTTCCCAATATTGGAATCACATTGGACAATAATGGACTATCAGAGCCAGTGGTTTTCCAATATTGGTGATACTTTGGCACAGGCTGGTCAACACTGGACTGTCAAAGCCAATAGCTTTCCAATATTGGATACACGCCGGCATAAGCTGTCCAATATTGGACTGTCGGAGACATTGGCTTTCTGATATTGGCTATACGCTGGCATAAGCTGTCCAATATTGGACTGTCAAGGCCAATAGCTTTCCAATATTGGATATACGCCGGCATAACCTGTACAATATTGGACTGTCAGAGCCAATGGCTTTCCGATATTTAATATACGCTGGCTTAAGCTGGTTAATATTAAACTGTCAAAGCCAAGAGTTTTCCAATATTGGTGATGTCATGGTATAGGCTGGTCAATATTGCACTGCAATAGCCAATGGCTTATCGATATTTGTGTCGCCTAAGCTAAAAACCCGCGACCCTTTTTTTGCACTGCAGAGGTAGGACAGTAAAAAAAGTGTCATTTACGCGCTCACTCGGGGCGAGAATTTTATTTACTCAACTTCATGGGGCGTACGTCGCCGGTGCTTTACAACCGCGATCACAAATACGTCCTTACCTGCCATAGGATTATGGCAGTTTTTTTGCCAGCTGCTCTCCCTTCACATTGCCATACCTCGGCGTTGAAAACTTAATTCCGTTTTTTAGATTTAATTATTTTTGTCTTTTTCAGTGTATTTTGTATGTATATGCATTCCGTAGCGTTAACGTCTCCTACTTTGCCCGTGCCCCTGCCATGTTTGTATTTCTTTCTGCGTGCTTTAATTTTTTTATATTTAATGTTTCTGTCCATATTTGTCATTGTTGACGCAGGTGTCAACAAACATAAAGCCGCCGCTTACGCCGCCAACCAAAGCGACTTCTACTCTCACTTTTACGTGAGTCTATCGCGCTAGAAAGTTGTCTATTGGACTCGAATGAAGTTTCGGGAGGGCTGCTTCGACTGCCAGTGCACATGTCATCAGTGTAGGCAGAGCAACGACGTAGCAATCGTGACGCGAGAGCATACTGCGCCTCCATCTGGCCGGCCGCGCTCGCTCTGCGGAAATGTGAGCGTGGTACTCTCGAGCCCCGTTAGCTCGCTGAAGTTGGAAGACGCTACTATGACGTCGCGAATCCTTCGCCCTTCGAACGGTCGCGAAGCCGTTGCGCCCGGCGTATCCTACGCAGCATCTTTCCGAAATTGTTCGCGCAGCATCGCAAGCTTCTGTCAGTGAGCGTCGGCGTTTCATCGCGCGTCGAAAGTCGGACGATGTGCTTTCCGTGGTGTATTTTATGTAACTTTTTCGTAAAAAAAAATTGAAGTTTAAAAACGCGAACCTAACAGTGTACAAATGATTTTAAATTTATTAATGAAAAAATATATATGCATATTTATTTATTTATTTATTTGTGGACATAGGGCGAAAAATATAGTCGCGCTTATTTCTTCATTCTAAATTTTAATGTGAGTTATACGACGTAAAACATAGTGCGTTCAAACTTGCCCCGTTTAGAATCACTTTTGGGCTGTACAGCCTCTAGAAATTCAAAAGCTGGCCTTCAAAGAGCTGTCCTGTTAAATGAGTATAGGCAGCAGGGTAGACGCTATGCGTGTTTTAGGCCAATCGTGTCTCCGGTTAGGGTCACGTGACTACAGTCTCGAAGCTGGTGGTAAGGCAGAGCACGGAACCTGACTAAAAGCCCAAGGCCACGCATAACATCCACTGCACTATCAACCTTGGGTACAAGTGACAAATCCTCTGGTAGGGTTCATTGTTGAGATGGTCCTGAAGATTAGCCTTTGTAAGCGCACCCCCCATTCTGGGCTGCTTTCTTTTTTTTTTCTTTCTCTCTTTTTCTCCCTCTCCCTAAGCTGAAGGCGCGGTAGAAGCGTTATCACGTGGTTTGACGTGATAACGTCAAACCACGTGATAAAACTAGGTCCGGCCTGCGAAGACCGGACCTAGTTTCGCGTGTGATGCGGCCTGCGGGCCTGCTGTAGATTTCGCTTCTGTGGTAAATGTGGTAAATCTAGTTCGAGAGTTCCGATCACAAGCAGCGCATTTCGCCTTAGTGCCAAGTACTATCTTCAACATGCGGATTGCCAAGACCATGGATATTCTTTCGGCAGCGCCTACACACCGGTAATCTTCCTTTGTTGTGGGCATACATGTGACCAGTAGCTTCGACGGACCGAAGACACGACGGACCGCCTTCTCTTCCATGTGAGTGACAAGGAGACGTCCTCCTGGCCATTGGGGATAGGAACTCTTGCTACGCAGTGTACGTTTTGTCCCTATCCGATGAGTTTGAACTGTGTCGAACTCTGTGCCAGGAATCTGCGACGAGTTCAACGTGTAATCCAGAGAGATCGGCCCGCAAGGCCCCCTGTACAGCGCTATTTGCAAGTGCTTTTTATTCTAATAGACCATGAGAGACGTTCTGATTGATTAGTTTTGTGTTCGAAGTCATTTTGATTTACTGTCTTCTTTGCGGTAGATGTGTGCGGTAGTAAAAAGTCCTCCCGGTATTTCCAAGCCGAATACCACAGAGCGTTGTGTAGTCCTTATTTGCCAAGGTTCGGCTTGTTGGGTGCGAGTGGAGTGTCAGTTATGTCACCGCGCTCTGCGAGTGTAGTTGTCTTTCCACGACAAGCTATTTTATGTGCGCGATTTATTTTAAACTCTTGATTGATTCAAGCATCAAGTTCTGTTCAACTGTCATGTTGTTACGTATACCGGGGTATTTATTGAACTGTTAATTTAGTAGTGCGTTTGACACTGGTGAGCTGAAGAGGGAGGCCAGTAGTTGCATTTACAAATTGTGAATATTATGGAGGCGATATGAGTACATTAATAGCTACATATTTCCGTGCCGCAAATACCATAAATCTTAAGAACGTTTTTTTTTTTTAATCAACGTAGAAATAGTGGTGTTAACCTAAATGGCGAGATTGTAATTCTCGACTTCTTAAAGCTAGATGAAAGGTTGAGGGACGCCATGATGTTGCAAGAGTAGAGTTAAGCAATTTATAAAATAACCTTCGTACTACTTCATTGATTTTTTAAACCACTATAAATATTTTAATCTAGATCAATCGAGCTCTGAGTAAGGGCAAGTCGGACGAACAAAACAATAGTAAACGCCTGGGCTGTCTTTCTAGAAACATCGTCTCAGCTGAGACGGGGGTAAAGAAAGCACTGTCAAAGCCAGCGTACGAGCTGAACGGGACTCAAACCTCGACTCAAGACGCTCGCGCGTCCCAGCCTTTACAGTGCTTTCCTTCACCCAGTCTCAGCTGAGACACTGATTCCAGCAAGCCGGCCCCGGTCTCTTACCTGCGCATCTATTTATTTTAAAAGGCAGTACTAAGTTTTTTTTACATAAAAATAACGAAAAAATAATTCACTGGAATAGAAAGTTTATAATATGGAAAAGTAAACATAAAAAAGCGGTAGGCTTTTTCGAGATTTTATACTTGCAGAGCAACTGAGCTGATTAATCGAATAGTTAATTAACGGGCGGCAAATAATAATGAAGCTATGTTTTAGTTTGATATTCATTATTGACAAGTGTAAGAGAGAACTGAGAGCCTCTGAAACCCTTCACCTGAATCCAAGCCCCCGCATCTGTCTCTTTCAGAATCCTGTGGCCAGGCGCCTGCGTGGAATCCCTTTGCCCAGCTCTTCGCCCAGCCCTCTGCCCTGTCCACTACCGAGCCTGCCGCCGAGTCTGCCTAGGCCCCCTTGGTTGCAAAATGTTTTTAACTATTTTTATTCGATTTAAATAAATTATGAACTGTCAAACGTTTTGAACAATTCATTTGCATGCTTTAGTCATTTCTAAAGTGTCCAAATATGGTACAATTGCTGCATTTATTAGATTTTAGTATCAGAAAAAAAAAAGTGCTTGAGGAAAAAGGGCAAGGGACTTGGTTGGTTCTCTGCACTGTTTTTGTGACACTGGTTAGAACACTGACTAAAAATGGCATCCAATAATGTCATAGACAATGGATGCAAAAAATAGCCAGTGTATTAGACTGGATGTCAATATTGGAATAGCCAATATTTAGGCCAATGTTGGAAGAGCCAGCGTGTAAAGCGCTGGATGCCAATGTTGGTTCAGCCAACGGTGAAACCTCTATGCCAATATTGGATAAAAGAAGCGCAAACCACGTTGGTCCAACGTGGGTTAGAACGTTGGGAAACCAGTGGTCCAACATTGGCACCAATGTTGGACCACCATTGGATCCGGTGGCGTTTTCGAAAATGCCAACGTCAGACCAATATTGGAACCAGTTTTTGCCAACATTCGGCCAACGGGGGTCCAACAATGGTGTGCTGCCTGGGAATATTGGCTGACATCTGTTCTATACTTTGTGAAGACCCGTTTTCGTCTGCTGCGAAACTGAATCCTGTTCCCGCTGGCTGGTCCAAGTAGATTGCGTCAGCAAAGTTTGCTAGAGAATTCACTCTTTCCGTGATGCGTCCAGTAGCGTCGACAGCGACAGGCCCATTGTAAAGAAACTGCGCCATCAAAGATGATGATCCCGGGCCTCCTGACAACCACAGAATTAGAGGTGGCGGTTTTCTTACTATCTGTAATTAAACAATTTTGCTTATTCAGATTTACAACCAATATGTTATCGCAATGAATCATAATAGGTCACAAAAAGGAGTCATAACTGTCAGCTTAAAATAAACATGGCGTTTCTATGTTTATTAGCAGTTCGTCGCGCCTTGCCATAAAAATCTGTGTCAGCCTGGTCACCAGGAAATTTACAGTTGCTTGATCTGCGATCCACCAAAGTAGAGCGTTAACGTTAAATGAAAATATACCATATGGGAATCTTCGACCTTCGTCGCGACTCAGCATCCCGGCCATCCACGCTTAAAAAAAAGTATGTGAGCTCACTTAACAGCAGAACACAGAAAGAGAATCATGGCGAACAATAAAGAATACCAGCGAATGACGAAGCTCCGAATAAGCTTAACCAAAAAAAAAATATACACGTGGACAATAAGAATAACATTTTACTTGCTAATTGACCCTGCGCCATTACATTTTTCAGATCTAATCGTAATACAAGCTTCGTCATTCTCTGGGATTCTTCTGTTGTTCACACTGATTGGCTGCCTTTGCGTTATGTAGGAAAGTAGACTCACCAACACCCTTTAAAGTGTACACGCACTGGATCATTTTCAGATCAGATCAATATAGATTCAATTGGTCACCTCGACTTCGCAAGTTTAAATCTATGGCATTACCGATTACAATCCCACCTCCTTTTATTGTTTTGACGGTATAAACGTTTGAGCCAATTGGCTATATAAAACGGCTTACGAGTGAATCTTTCACATTATTGTAGTACCTTTATTCGAGTGATAAATTCGGCTTGGTAAAACATGCAACCTCGTCAGGATGTAATATAGTATGAGGCTTACTACTCACCTGGACAATTTGTGCAAGAACGTGTGTTTTAGTATGAAGAAAGAAGTAATTAGTTTGAGCATCCTCGTTGATCGTGATGAACCCTGAAAATGCTTCAACTCCTTTCGTTTCGTAAAAAAATGGCACTCTGCTGTACTTTTTTGCATCTTCAATTTTCCCTTTTTTGATGTAAGGGGATAGAAGCAGTGGGCCGTCTTGTCTACTGCAAGAAAATGTTATTTGTTTATTCAGAGAATAATCATTTGGTAAATGTACTGTTCAACAAGGTCTTCGCGCACCAGTTTTATTCTTTAGACCCATGCTCCAGAAGAAAAGTGGTCAACGTATGGCCAAGAAAAGTTCCTTTTCGTTTAAGCCCCGTCAAGATATTAGGGGCTGAAGAAAATATATTATCTGTGTTAAGTTCTTATTTTAAACTCTGCTTGACCACGTTCCGGTAAGAGAGCTGAAAAACGCAACTAATATCGTTACACCGCCTGGACCTTTCCTCATGATGAAGCACCTCATATACGGTCAGCATCACGATGGCAATGAAACTTTTTTTATATGGACGATTGCGCGATCATAGTGTCTGAAGCCAGCAACAGCAGACGCCATCTTCCGAATGCCGTCTGCCCAAGTGAATACAGCAACGACGCTGAGAGCAGGAACTGGTCACCTTGCGAACTCTCGATATTCCGAAGAGGCTTGCCTTGGAACCGTCAATTGTTCGCTGGAGCTTGAGATTAAATTTTCCAAAGAGAAGCGGAGTGAAGCGAAGTGAAGTGAGAGGTGATCGCGAGTAGCATCCTCTATTGGGAAGCGTAGCTTGCACAAGTGCTCCATTCATGTTGAATTCGGAGTCTGCGTTTGCGTGTGTGTGTTTGCAGGTGCCTCTATACAATGGACGTTTCAGTTGCATGGTGATGGTGACCACAGCGGTCAGACTTAATCGAGCGAAAGGGCATAGCGGTGCGGCGAGATAAGGTACCTTACCTAACCTAAACCTAAATCTAAACTAACTTAACTTAACCTAACATAAGCATAAACCTAGCCTAACCTAATCTAAACCTTACCTAGCCTAATTTAGCCTAACCTAATAACTTAACCTAAAACGAAACGTAATCTAAATTAACCAAACCTCACCCAAACCAACCAACCATGCCAAACCAAAACCTAACCTAACCGAAACATGGCAAACGAACCTTAAACCTAAACTTAATTCAAAATAAACCTAAACGTAGCCTGACCTAACATATTATAAACCTAAACTTTAACCTTAGCCTAACCTAAACTAGCCTAACCTAACCTTGATCTTAATCTAACCTAACGTAGCCTAACGTTACCTAACGTAACCAAACCTCAACCTAAACCTAACCTTCGCCGTGCTTTTTTGAATGGGCGGATTAACGCGGATAGCTGAACACTCCTGCGCCAAATATTATGACGAGACTTGCACCAAAAGCATGTTTTCAGTTTGCAATTTAACTCGGGGGGTTGTGTTTACGGAAATATGAAGGTAAACTAGCTATGTGCTTTGCGCTTCATTTTTCTATGGCATTGTTTTACGCCATTTAAGCGTAATCAAAAGCAAAAAAAAAAATCCTCCTTGAAGTACACGAAATGTACAGCATGTCGCTGTTCTCGCGATTGAAACAAATACAGCTTGGACATTGAGCCGAGTAGCGTGTTTACATATGCTTACGTTTCATCTTGATTTCCAGGTGTATCTGTTTCAGTATCTGCTTTGAATTCTGGCAGATATTTTGAAGATTTATCCTTGTTTAACCCAATTATGAGAGTTTCTCTCTTTGTGTCTTGAGTGTAAGGTACCTTCGTTGGATCTGCAACGTTGTCCAGTAGACGGGAGACCGACGAGTTCAGAGACGACGTCAGAAATGCAGCAACAATAAAGAAACGCATATTCAATAGTCGATATTTGGTCACATATGCGTAAAAATCTGAAAATAAAACGCCACCTGTCAGGTCTCTTTTGTCGTACTTTACATAAAAACATAGAATCAGTCCTTGTACAACCGATTGATTTGGTCACAACAAATTGAGCAGTCAAAAAGTTTCTTAGTCATATATGCCTGTTATTGAATTTTAGTTTAATTTACGAACAAAGTCTTCGGAGGCGGAGGAAGGCACCGCGTGTTCGCTGGAAGGAAGAATAACGGCTGGCAAAAGGGGAAACAGCCAGGACTTGTTGCAGATTTAGGACGCTGGACGACTGGACCGAAGATCGTGGTTTGGGGTGAAGTGATGAGCAAGCAAGAGCTTGTCGGTGGCCTGGGGTGCAAATGAGTTTTTGTCAGCGGGTGTCGGAAATTATTCGGGAATAGCAGTTGACACCGGAAACACTGGCAGACGAGATTGTCAGCGGGTGTCGGAAAATTTGAGGGAACAGCATTTGACGCCGGGAACTTTGGCGGACAAGTTTGTTAGCGGGTGTCGGAAAAATTGTGGGGATAGCAGTTGACACCGGGAACGCTGGCAGGTAAGTTAATGAGCACTACGATTCGCATCTGCTGGGCCAAGACGGCTTGTTGCTTCGCTTCATCGCAACAATCGACGAAGGGCAGAGGGGCGACTTTACCTTCAGAGTAGTGGTTCCTAGAGGAGGTGATTTATAGGATGTTTTTTCGACTCACTTTGGCCGGTCGTGGCAGTGACAGCAAAACTTTTCTTAAGTTATGTCGCGTCACGACCTGGCCGGGGATGAGGAGGAGACATTTAGGGGGGCTTGTAGCTGTCCAGCTTGCCTCGAGGCACAAACGGTTCAAGCGGGCTTGCACGCTGAGCTGCCGCCCTCTCCGAGGACCGATGAGTCTTCAGAACCCGTATGCACGTAGACGGGACGGGACGCTGACGCTTACATCGATTCGCACACAGTATACGCGGCCGTTGCGGAGTGCAGGTATGATACGGCCATCCCTCCGCGGGCAATTTGGATTCATTCGCTTGTGCAACAGATCGAGTAGGTTTACACAATCGTTACTTAGTCCTAAAGGAAAATCACTCTCTGAGCAACGCAGCTAGTGGTTTTGCCGCATCGCTTGCTCTGAGGTGAGAGAGCCCGAACGAGGAAAGGACGCAAGCGTCGTGTCTTACTTCTTGGCTTACTCAGCGAGATAAAAACGAGGAGTCTATCCCGGTTCACATCACTGACTTGAAAGTATACTACCGTTGCGATGGGAAATATGATTAACATGAGGTTGCGGTAGAACACAAAAATATCTCCTGTTCCTGGTGACCCAGGAGCGAGCTCTGGAATGCTGACTCGCCGAGTTAGCCGCACAGTACAATAACCCGTCGGCAAGCAATTTCGCAGTGGAGACGAGCCCTGGACATTCTGGCCGGTGTGGTTCCGCAGCAAGACAGGGTTATGACAGCCCGGGACAGCTACCTACGCAGCGCTGGTGTGGGAAGGGCGATCCGCAGGCCTGGACACGGACTCCAACTGCGAGCTCTGAAGGGCGGGTGACAAGCAGGGTCGGCGGGTCCGGAGTGACCACTCACGAAGACGGGTAACCGGGAAGTACAGCAAACCCGCCCATTCTTTCTTTTCGTTTTGTTGTGTCATACCTTGGGAGACGACAGACTTATCGGGCGGCGATTATTAAAGAGCGAGATAACCACGAAAAATACCAGAGCCTCTAGATTCCGCAACAAAAACAAATATAGATAGTGTTCGATACGAAATTCATATATGCTCATTTATTGTTAGAATATGCGTCTTTTTTTTTTAACGTCGTACATTATCAATGTCATTGAATATATGTTTATATAATCAAGCGAACAATACAGATGAATCATTTATTAAGTTCAACAAAGGGCGTCGGAGCTCTCTTTTATTGGTATTCTGGTGCTCTTCACGGACCTCTTGGGAATTGTTTTAATAAAGTACAAAATATCAGTATAAGGTTCCCGGTTCCGTAACCCCTCTCATATGTACTATGTTGAGACAATACAATGCGCTCGTAATTTCCTGACGTTGAGAGAAGATTCAGATCTTCCCAATACCAGGGATAATATTTTTGTAAATGCCAATCACGTTATGTTTTACGTGGTAATTAAATGAAATACTTTAACTAAAATACACTGTAGCAAGGTTCTTTAGGGTGAAATATAGACAAGATACAATGTCCTTCGTTTTTCTTAAAGCATGTATTTACAAAAAAAAACAAGAGTTCATAAGCTTATACTAAAAGAAAAAAAAAGAAAACTTAGTTAAAGAAATGAAAGAAAGGGGAAAGCAACAGTCACCATGTCTTTGAACAACCATGCGCGGCAGCGGGCTTGTGTCTGGAGCTGTCCTTGTCGGGCCCCGGTTGTAGCTGGCAGTCAGGAGCGGGAGCGGTTGGCTTCCGTCGATGACCCAAGAGCACGGCCCCAAGAGTCACCGCTCCAAGTGCTCGTGCAGTAGAAAGCCGGGCAGCGTAGATTTCTATGCGCTGCACTCGCTGGAACAGGCTGCTGGTCAGACAGTAGGAGCGAGCCGCTGATTGCCCTGGTCGATGGTGTCGTTCCGACCCAGCACGTTCTCCCTGGCCAGTCCTTCGCACGCTCTCCGTGCACGGACTACCCGTCTCTTCTCTTCTTCGTCGTCTTCCCTTGTCCCTCCGAGCCGATCCATGGGTTGGCACACCCTTCTTCTTTTGTAGACTAAGTCACATCATCACAAGGAGCCCCCCTTTAAGTTTTTTTTTTCTCAAAGTACCAAACACAAATCGCACACACACAAAAAAAACCCCAAAACCATGATGATGTGCGCCAGTTCATTGCAGCCTACTAAGATAACCCGCACCCACAATCTCACTTCCTTAAATGTACTCCACGCGAAACGAGTACTCCTGAAGCATCAGACTGCAGCGTAACACTCGGCTGTTAAGTTGTTTCGCCTTGTTTAGATATTCTAAAGGATAATGGTCCGTCTGAACAACGAAATGCGTTCCATAAAAATGCACATGAAACTTCTCTATTACCCAGACCATGACCCAGGAATGTTATTGTCCTCATACCGACTTCGCACTTCTTGGGTTTTACCGTAATACCGGCTTGTAGCATTCTCTCAAAAATATGCTTTAACGTCTCCTTATGTTCTCACATTTCCTTGAAAATACGCTCCCAAAAATGCAGAACCCGACGTATATTACGAAAAAAGTTCTAACGATGAATGATTACAATCTATTCTACTTTGCATTCCTCTCAATCGTAATGAATGAAACGCAATGAAGAATGATTTGAATCCACTTCGCTTCTCTCAACCCCCAGTGGTAATGCCCACAATCGTACCAAAACACTTGCTACGCGACGAAGTGTTTCCTGGCAATTCTCGATCACTGTGCCTTCCGGACTAGTTCGTCAAACATCTTCTTCATGAGCTCCCGGTGCATCTTGTCCATGCCGTCGCGTATCCTGCGCTCTTCCTCTTCCATGTCCAGCCTCCTGACCTTGACCGCCATCTCTGCTTCAAACTTCGTCCTCTCAAAGGCCAGCCGCTCTTCGTGGAGCTTGAGCCTTCGCTCCTCAAGCTGCAGTTCTTTTCCCTTTATAATTTTTTCCCGGTCCATTTGCCGTTCAATGAACTCCTGCCGTCCATCCGGACACTTCCTCTTGGTCCCTCCGTTTCCGTGCTCCATGGTGTCCTGTCCGGACGAGACGGAAGGGTCGGCTCCTGCCAGGCTGTTAGCCCTCGATGAACTCGGTCGGGACGCTGTCGTGAGGATATATCTCCGTCACGGGGTAGTTATCGCTCGTGCCCAGTGGCGAAACCACTGTTTGGCCCTCAGGGTCCCTCTTTTTGAGGCGCGGCCTCGGGTAGAGTACTCTGCGGGGCTTTAGGTACACCTGCTGCTCCATGTCGAAGACCTGGTGGAGCAGCTTCTTCTCCAGGTACTGCTCGTGAGTGGTTGACCTGCTTTTCAGGCGCTCCTTGGTGTCGGTGTCGCTCCACTGCGAGAGCAGCACGTTCCCTCGTTCCCTGGCACCCCCAACGTTACGAAGTTGGTTTAACCTACTCGGCATACTACCGTCGATGGCAGCGACGATTTCACCTTCCGCATCAGCCACCTCCTTCAGGGTTTGTTCGGTCGAGTCTTTCGCTCTATGAATATTCCCCACAATAAAGTCATACAGAGGACGTTTCATACACTTGGCGGTTACCTGTCCCGTTAGGAACGGCGACACAAGGCGAATGTTTGCCTCTGGCAACATCAGACACGTCCCGTCCACTAAAAATACGGGACTGACTTTGCCAGTAAAATCTTCAGATGCGACCAGTTCCCCGCGCACTATCACGGTGTTACTCCCGGTGTCCCTCAACACCTTTACTGCTTTGCCGTTTAATACCCCATCTGTGATTGGCATACCTTCCGACAGAATTGGTCTCGCCTTTTCAGTCATATTCATGGGGGACGTTCTGAAGGCGTTTCTTGGGATTTTCTTCCTTCCCCGCGAGAACGCGTCCGTCTTACCAACAGGATCATCATCGGGTTTTACAAAACATGAAACATCTGTTTTTCCGTTCTTTCCTTGCGGACATGATCTGGACTCGTGTCCTGATCTTTGACACACTTGACAGAACACGCGTGTTTCTGGCTTTGATCAGCAATCTGCTGCGTTGTGGCCCAACTTACCACACAAAAAACATTTTATCTTTAGAGCGGGTTTGCTGCCATGCGCATCTTCCTTCAGGGTATCTAAATTTTCCTTGACCTTAGTACGGGTTCTTTCGTTGCTCGGTCAGCTTGCGCCGTCCGGGTTGCCAGGTCCGGATGGGGTGACGGACTTCGTTGTGGGAAGCTGGGCGGGTCTTGCCGGAGACAGAGCTGCTTCCCTTGGCCGTCGACGACTAATTCGGTTAAACATTGGAATTACTTTTCAATAAACGATTCAATACGTTGGTAGCGGATGAAAATACAAGGATAAACACTACTGCGAAATGATAACTTCCCCTGAACGGGGTTGGGAAGGAGGTGGTCGGGTGTTAGCTTATCCAAGCTCGGGAGTTGGCTGGCTCGTGGGATTACGTCCCAATCATGCACGAATCCAGGGGGGGGGGGGGGCCCATGGGGCCCGGGCCCCCCCCCCCCCCCCGAAATCTTCCATTTTGCTGGGCCCTCCTCTCCCCCCTCCCCCTCATACAGCATTTTGTCATGGGCGGGCCCCCCCCCCCCCCCCCCCCGGAAACAAAATCCTGACTACGTGCCTGGTCCCAATTACGGGGACACAAGTCCCTCGGAATCCCACGACCTGACTCAATTACGGAGCGACAGCTCTCGAGCCCCAGCACGAACGAACTAAACTCACTTGCTAAGTTTCCCCTTCAAAGTCACTTGTTGGTCCATCCCCTTTTAGTGGACCGGCGAATCCTTGACGCGTCGTCAGACAGGCGTTTCCCACTGGCCGAAAGGCCACAACCAATCGGCTGACTTTCTCGCCATATGGCAATTGCCTATATTCCCGCGTGGGAACCCACGGTCTGCGTACATCTCACGGCCAAAGGTCGGGCTGGTTCGGATGCAAGCAAAACCATTTCTCGCAAGGCGAAGCGGACAACCGACCCCGGTGTGGATAGCGCCAAGTGAGCCATCCCGTAATTCATTCTGCCAAACGCGGTCTGACGTTGCCGTTCTGCCGCGAACCCCCACCCTCGGGCGAAAAAGGCTACACCGATGTAAACGCATAGTGTAAATGGTGCCGGCCAGAGCCACCGCGTTCTCTCGGCCCGAAACGCACGCTCCGATTCTCGGCAGAAAACGCGCGTTCCGAACCTCGCGTCGTAAAGTACGCCTGTCTCTCGAGGTCGCCCGCCACGGAAGTGTTTACACCAACGCTTTCCCCCCAGCCAAATCTCCCTGGCGCTAGCGGCCCACCCATGAAGCCCTCGTCGATTCTTACAGCCTCCTTCCTGAAATTGGCCAGATTAGGCTTGCCCTGCGCCTCCAGGAAGTGGTCCGCCATTTCAACCAGCGCCGAAATGGTCTTGCAGCGTCTTTCCTTTAAGAAGACCGCGAGCCTCGGATGACAATTCCGAAGGAATTGCTCCCCAATCATCTGGTCACGAATCTCCTCATACGTTTTTGGGCATGCGTTCATACTGACCCAGCGGTCGAAAAACCCTTCTAGTCTTGCAGCAAACTGGCTCCCTGTCTCTCCGTCTAACAGCTTGCTCTCTCTCAATTTCTCGCGGTACCCCTCTGCCGTGTAACGGAACCGCTAGAGCAAAGCCCTCTTCACTCTATCATAATCTAGAGAGTCTTCAGGCGACATCCTACCTATGACCTCCAGAGCTGGGCCAACAAGGCACATGCTTAGAGCAGTCGCCCACTTCTCTTGCGGCCAATCTTGCCCCTGAGCTACACGCTCAAATCTGCTCCAATACAAGTCGAGATCGTCTCTATGGTCATCGAAGGGAGGCATAAGCTTGTGAGGACTAGGAGATAGCGATATAGATGCGCGACGTGACCCTTCACTGCCATCTGTTCGTCCTATCTCGGTTGCGCTAGCCTCTGCAAGACGAATTTTTAACTCGATGATGCGTTGCTCATTTTCTGCCTTGAGGCGCTGTGATTCCCTTTCAGCAGCCTTCTCTTCTCGTTGGCGTGCTCGCTCCTCGTCTACCCAAGTCCTCAACTCCGCCCCTGCCAGTCCCAACTCAGCTCCCAAAGACATTAGCTCTTTAACCTCCATTCTGATTAATTACTGTTACTTAAAAAAACGAAGGAACAGAAAATATATTGTCCTGTCGTGGACGCCAGTTAATTGTAGCAAGGTTCTTTAGGGTGAAATATAGACAATATACAATGTCCTTCGTTTTTCTTAAAGCATGTATTTACAAAACAAACAAGAGTTCATATGCTTATACTAAAAGAAAAAAAAAGGAAACTTAGTTAAAGAAATGAAAGAAAGGGGAAAGCAACAGTCACCATGTCTTTGAACAATCATGCGCGGCAGCGGGCTTGTGTCTGGAGCTAGTCCTTGTCGGGCCCCGGTTGTAGCTGGCAGTCAGGAGCGGGAGCGGTTGGCTTCCGTCGATGACCCAAGAGCACGGGCCCAAGAGTCACCGCTCCAAGTGCTCGTGCAGTAGGAAGCCGGGCAGCGTAGATTTCTATGCGCTGCCCTCGCTGGAACAGGCTGCTGGTCAGACAGTAGGAGCGAGCCGCTGCTTGCTCTGGTCGATGGTGTCGTTCCGACCCAGCACGTTCTCCCGGCCCATCCTTCGCACGCTCTCCGTGCACGCACTCCCCATCTCTTCTCTTCTTCGTCGTCCTCCCTTGTCCCTCCGAGCCGATCCATGGGTTTGCACACCCTTCTTCTTTTGTAGACTAAAGGGCTGTTTATACTCCGACGTTGAGCGCAGTGAACGCAGCGTAGCGCAGAACGCGCGCCTTTTATTGGCCGGCAACCAGGAACGCGATATCTGCGACCAATCAGTATCTGTGCGTGCTGCGCTACGCCGCGCCCGTCGACGTTACGTTGGAGTATAAATGTACCTTAAGTCACATCATCACATACACCCTACTTGGTTTTTGTAGCGTTCTCATTGAAAGGCGTCTCGGTCCTTGTACTGATATTTTGATAAGTTTTAGATTTATACAGCTTTTATGCTAATAGTACTGTCCCTGTTTATTAAAAGTATGCGAAAAGTGTATTGTACATATTGAAAATGAAGCATATTCGCCCTTTTAGCACAAATGTGTTTTTAACGCTATAAGTGGAAACATAAAAAAGATAGAATTAAAACCAACGCATAAAACACGCAGTAATAGATAACGACATAATTACCTTGGAGCGTCTTCATGGTTGTATGATTATGTGATAAAACGGAACTCTTGCACTCAATGTCTTGGTGAACGCATCGGTTGTCAACCTCTATAGCATAAATTCACAACTCAAGACGATGGTAGTAACTGGGCTTGATGTTTGTGTAATCAGGAAAGCTACCGGTTGTGTCGTTGCAGTAGATCTGTAAGGAAGACAGGCGTTGCTCTTGACCTTTTGGAGAGTACGAAACTGTAAAGCTAATACTTTGATATTTAATCCTTGAAAATTTTTAATGTCAATATATTTCGGGACCTTCACATTGCCACAGTCCAAGAAAAGGTTAGAAATTTCTTTTAAATTACACAATATGAGAGCTCGGTATCTAGCTTCTTATTCTGTTCATGCCGCTTTATTTGTACGATTCAGTTCAGCAGGTGCTTACGTACAGCGATTCTACAGAGTGTTTTTAGGCTTTACATATTTTTCTACAAAAAGCCGTGAAAGCTACGTTAATGCGGTTTGTGCAGGCGTGTTACCCAATCAGGAGGACATAACTAACGGAGATAATCGTTAGTCGAATAATTAAATATAGCCTGCTCAATCACTTCTTACTTAGTGAAAATGAATATGTGGTATAAATTATATTCTTGCTGGCGCGCGTCATCAAAAATCACTCAATCAGGCAATTGTAGAAAGACATGGAGCGCGTCCGTAGCCCGGTGGTGCGCGAGCGTTACCACTGGTGCCGCAGGTTCAAGGATGACGACGGAAAAATTCGCCCAATTGTCTTTCTTATCACCCAGGTTTTCGCACCACCAGCCTTTTGCCTGTTGCACGTGGTTATTTTAGCGCACCACCGCGCTACAGAAGCGCTCCAAATATTTCTAACATTTAATGATCCATTAGTTTTCGATGAGGCTCAGGAATTTTGTAATTTTAACCGCAAATATGTTTTCACATATTAAAAAAATAAATCAACACATTTTGGTGCCCCCCCCCCCTCCCCCGTTCATACCGCTTTAGTGTACCTGCACATAGCGATTTAGTGTAGAGATCTCCACTACTTAAAAAAAAAAAAGAATAATCTGTTTGATTTAAAATGAAACGCCCGTATCTTCTGGTATTGCTAATAAATTATATATATACGAAAACGTCTCTCGAATGTGTTTATTTGTGAATTGTTTTCGAACTTCTGCGACCTTTATGGGTGCACCAGGGATTACACCTTTGATCCTGTTCTTCAAAACTTACATGAGATATCCTAATGCTATCGTAACATTTGTTGCGTCACAGCGCATGCCTACTATTCGCGTTACTATAGTCACTCACAGTTTAAGAAAGCGTGGGCGTAGCTTATTATTTTCACGCTTTTTGATTCGTCATTCTTTCTTTGGCGTTCTTATCTGATGCCGCAATATC
Organism: Ixodes persulcatus; assembly: GCA_013358835.2. NCBI lineage: Eukaryota > Metazoa > Arthropoda > Arachnida > Ixodida > Ixodidae > Ixodes > Ixodes persulcatus. Next base: position 642,695 of record JABSTQ010011338.1, on the reverse strand, counting down.
ATTTGTTGCAGAGCGATAATAAAATGCCGAGGACATCGCCCGTCCCTGCGTTTCCGAGCTTGTCAGTGACACTTGTTAATTTTAACTTATTTTATTCGATTTATTCGAATATGGCTTTAGATATTGATGAATGTCATGTTTTACATTTATCTGCATTTGAAATGTTTTGTACGGCATGGCTGAAAGGCTGTCACCTGAAATGTCGAGACAAATGCTCACGGGCATTTGACGATTGGATTTCATGGAATCTCTGATTGCAGTATTTCTAATGTAAAAATCCTGGTCATTTCTAATGCGGCGTACTTATGATGTGACAGCGTTTGATAAAAACGACGGGGTTATCATTAAACTGGTATATCAAAAACATATTGGTCACAAAAGAGTAAAGGGCACTTCACCAAACTTGGAACTAGTCAGCCTTTTTTTAATTGTAGTGGCTGCTTCTTTTTTTTAGTGAAAGTAGTGTGACCCAATAATTGTAATTCTGCTGACCATTGTTGGGTCGAACCTTCCCAATAAGTTTTCCTAAACTGCTTCAAACAGCCTCTTGCCATTGGTGTCCAGAAATTTACTTTGCTAAAGAAAATAGAGTTTAATGATAATATATAGATTTTTAAACCGTTATTAAATAGACTTCTCAGTAAATCCTTAATATTCATGGAACGCGGAAAATAAATCAATTTCTAGGCAACGCGTTAGCTATTCCTTTCACTCCAGACTAAGTAAAACATTCCGGAAAATAGATGCTAGTGCAAAAGCAAAGAAACAATCCGCAATTAGCGTTTGCCCACCATGATCGTGGAAGGCACCATGATCAACGAGACCATCGAGTTAATATGTAATGTAGGCCTATCCTTAAATTAAATTCCTCCTTGGAAACAAAACATGATACTAGCTGCTTCACATGTTCCGATTAATGAGTACTTCGACCTCCTTATTCGTGAAATTAACTCATCGTCATTATTAATGGCGGGTTCCGACTCCGACCTTTTGATTGTGCCACTATTTTCAGATGGCCGTAGCAAGCCCTTGTTTCTGCGTGGGTTGCTTTCCAGCGAATGCTTGCTGCTCCTGTCGAGTGATGGCGCCGCAAGCACGAGTTTCGGGTGACTTTACCACCTGTGTCAGTGCCTCTTGTTGAAGTTATTAAGAAGGTTTTCACTTGTGTACTTGCAAGGAAGTATTCATTAAGATTTCATAACGTAAAACCTCTTCCTCGCATCACTGTGAGAAGGGCCTTCGGAATGATCTACGCAACCAGTTGGACACTGTGTGTATTGCGACTATCATGGACCAGTCTTATAACTGCCTGACGTGGGATGAATTGGAAGATTTTAATTGTACTGGGAAAATGCACTGATATTTATAACATGATAGCCCGATATTACCCTGATATTAGTGAAACCAAACATTATTTCAACAATCTACAAAATACGCGAATGCTCTTCCAGTATGCAATCGTTTACGGTGACAGCACTGGTTGTCAAGAAATTGTTCCTTGTAGTGTGGGTCGTGTTTGCTTCTTAAGTTCCTTTATGAAATTAATACTGTTATAGTGAGTAGCGTCTGTTGAACGCTGTTAGAGTGTTTAAATCACTGTACTACCAAAATGTCCGTAGCATACGTGGAAAGGATGCGATATTCATGGAGAATTGCCTTGCTTCAGAGTATGACGTATACTGTATTACTGAGACGTGGCTGCGAGAGGATATTTCCAGTGCCGAGTATTTTACATCCCGGTACGTAGTTTACCGTGGTGACAGAGATTACAAAAGTTGCAACCAAATTCTCGGGGGTGGCGTGCTGATAGCTATCCAAAGCGATTTGAAATCTTTTCGCAAACCAGATTTAGAAAATTACCAAGAGTCCGTGTGGATCGAAATTAATATTAACGGACACCCCTATATTCTCTTGGGAAATTATTATTTTCCTCCGCAATGTGACTATACCACTTTTAGTTCAGGTATCAACCATGCTTTAAACATGATAGACTTCACAATGTATCGCCTTTTTATTACTGGCGATTTAACCTGCCTGATATGAACTGGAACACAGGTATCGTAAACTCAAGTAACTCGGAGGTGCGCCGGAAAGCAAACGAGTTGTCGTAACTAGTAAACTATTTCAAACTATTACAGAAAAATAGTCTTGTGAACTGCAAAGGCAATTTGTTAGACCTGTTTATTACAAATGACAATGAGTGCAGACTCCAAGAAGCTAGCGTCCCACTGGTTCCGATAGGCACCTGGCATGTTCCTTTTGAAGTGACTTGGACGATGTCTTACAACCGTGGTCCAGCATGTCCGCGACCGTCTTCTTTTTTCTACTCAAAGGGAAATTACCTCGGAGTTTACGAATATCTTGTAAATGTAGACTGGTCAGTTATAGCGGCATGTAAAGATGTAGACTCGCAAGTATCATTACTTACAGACATAGTGACAACAGCAATGAAAATGTTTATTCCGGTTTTCAAATATGGCGTCACTAATCACTATCCGCACCGTTTTTCACACGAACTGAAACGCGCCATGAGGAAACAACTACGCTATCATAGGCGATACAAAAATACAAATAATCCGTTGTGGTAGGTACGAGAAGTTTAAATCGGAGCGCAATGTAACGAAACGCCTATATCGTCGCGACCACGAAAACCACACACAAAACGTTGAATCGGGCCTAAAGAAAAAAACCCCAAAGCTTCTGGAAATACACAACGTACAGCTCACTATAGTCGAACAGATGGTCCTAGATTTTTCGAGGGGCTTGATAATGCTGCGATATAACTTATTAAATAGTAAATTACGTATCAAAGACCACAGAAAAAAACAAACACTGAGGTTTTGCAGTAGGACCAAGAAAGTTCCGATTTTTTTTTTATAGTCAGTAACACGTACATTAGCTATTTTAATAAGCTGTACCAAACGACTATCAAGCTTCTCATAAAAGTTAGTACCGTCAGATCGACGTCAGTGCGCTGTACGGCGAACTGAAAGTTTGGGGTGTTTTTTATATGGGACAAAAGGAGTAAGAACACACCCTTCTTTTAGGGTCCTTATTCAGTCCCTGTAAATATACACCTATAGCCGCACTTCGACGCGTAACAATCGTGTAATCAGTCAATAGCCTTAGTCAAAATAATTATATGAATGTGTCAAATAAACATATCAAATTTTATAAAATCGCGAAGGAAGTTATATGCGTCCCATGTAATATCTGTATCAGTTTTTGATGTGTATGTAGGAAGAAATCATATAAGCAAATATTATTCTTTTGGTGCAAGGGAAACACTTGCGCGTCCACCTTCCCGGAGAACACGCGGGTAATTATTCACTGCCAACAACGAAGTAACCACAGCGAATGACTAAACTCAGAATACGATTTGACATGCATTAATCGTGAGTGCAGGTACCTTTAACGAGCAAGTGAAACGTAGTATTTAGTGACATCGAGCCCATCACAATTTTTCTGTTTCATTGAATTCCAAGCTTAGTCGTTAATAGGTCCCTTCCGTTTTTCATAGGATTCTAAGAAATACACGTGTTTTCCGCTGAAAACCCACTCAGATATAACTACATGATATAACATACCAGTTAACCTTTTGCGAGTGTTTTATGTTTTTAAATAATTTAAGGTATATTTCTATTTTCAGGCAGAGTGGCATTCGATTTTGAGCACTACTTCGACAAAATCGGGCCAAACGGGTTTCTTCTCAACCTTAGAGGCGTCATCGACGGATCGCCGTTCTTCGCGCCTCCGCTCGACACAATGCGCCGAGAAAGTGAGACCAGAGCCCGCGGGGTCGTCACAACGCCGAGTTCTGGTTGAAACGATTAGTGCGTAAACCTAAAGCTAGCCCCATTTGTCTCCACTGTACTAGTCGAATGCGTTAGGACGCAGAACGTTGGCGCCCGACGTTTGGCTTCATTCGAATTTCTTCAAAGAGTGCAGTGGAGATGCAGGCAGCCTTTGCCTCCACTGCACTCTTCGAACGCGTTAGAATGCGCAACGCCGGCGTCAGGCGTTTAGCTCTCGCATTCGAACGAGTTCTACGAGTGCAGTGGGTACAAAGACACCTATAGCTTTAGGTTTATTTCCTAATCATTCCAACCAGAGCTCAGCATTTTGATGTCCGCGCGCGTTCTCGTCTCCTTGATACTCTCCGCCGCTTTCTCGGCGCACACATCCGTCGTCCGTCCTCCTCTTGCCCGGGATGGTAAACGACACGTCGAGAAAGCTGCTTCACGAGGACTTTTCAGCGAAGAGCCAGACAGAACTCGGCAACTCGGGTTGCTCGCGACGACTTTGTTCCAGACCAGCGCCAAGCGCAACCCGACGTTTTTTTCCCCCCAAAAGCTAACTGGCTATAGTCGCTGATAGCTTCAGAATCGCTGGGTGTGTCGAGTCTCGATGATCGAACAAGCCTAAAGAGTTTGAAAGTTACGGCCTGCAACAATATGAAAGACCCATTCGCCTACAGTTTGTTTCACCTTACATCCAGACGCAGTCGACGCTACGAGTTGATGGCATCAATCAGACACCGTCAAATGGGCACCATCATGGTATACCTTGACAATCATACCAATCATAAACAAAAAGGCAAGGTGACTTCCGCTTTTGACGCTGCTAGATTTGTCCCATTAACTCGTCGGCTGCTTCTGGACTTAAAAGGAAAGTGAAGCGCTTCGTTATTCGAGAATGAAACAATGCATTTTATCTAAACTCCAGGATTACAAATATCAAAATTATATTTCAGATTAATCCGCCAAGGTAGCACCAACGGCACTTTTCAAAATAGCGCTCGAGCCCCTCCTTCCCAGTCGATTCGTTTGGTGTGAGGAGACAATCGTGACGTATTATAGATTTGTCAAACATTCTCGCGCCTTCCGCAAGCCTTACCCGAGCAGTCAAAAATGCCGCACGCGACCCCTCACTAGCGGCAAGCGTAATGCAGTTGAAACCTCTGGGCATGACGCCGCATCCAGCGATTTTTTTTTTCAGTTTCTTTTTCTTGCGTTTCTTGTTACGTTCGGGTCCAATTCTTGTGATATTCAAATTCAGAAGACAAAAATACGCTAAAATTTACCTCTAAGTTTTTTATTTCTGTTTTTCAAGAATCTTTTTAGATTTTTGTTGAGCTGAAACGAAGTAGAGAAGGTTGCTGCGGCTGCGCTTAAGCACTTGTTGGCCCTAGTTACTTCATTTTTATAGCGAATAGAGAACAACGGTTAATTAATTTTCTTATCGCAAGCAATGCGGACCTGGTCAAAGCAAATCCAGCACAGCCACCTGAAACTGCAATGTCGAATGGGTCTGCCTCATTGTTGTGGACTGTACGCGGAGTACGTCAAATCAGAAGACTTCAAAATGTGCGTCCATGTAGGCTCAGGGGCCAGCTTGAGGAGCCACATAGTCTTGGTGTTTTTTTGTTTTTTTTTATCTTGGAATGGACGGCTTTTTTATGGACATCGGGACTACCTTAGAAAAATGCATGAACAACTATCGGGTCTTGCACGGTGGACAACTCTACGTCTTTTTCCCGGCCACTACCATGGAATACGTCCACCACAACGTCACTAAGCGCTATTAGTCTTTGATGGAAATAGCACTGATCTTGCTCATGCAGAGCTGTTTTTTGCTCTAATTTTCGATACAACGCTGATATAACGCAGCATCAATGCTAACTGACGTTCACGTCAGCGCTACATTATGTTCGTAGTGTTCATTTAACGCTGCAATATGTGTGTGAACCGGCCCTTAAATGGAAAGGTTCCCAAGGTTGGAGTGTTTGGTCAAGTTTTCCTGGTACGGAAACGCAGACACAGAATGTCTGATAGGTTATGTAATGAGAGGTGGAAATGTGAAGTAAAACTTCCTGGGAGTGGACATGATCTTGGCTATGACGTGCCTGAAACGTCTCATAAGACGACGGTAGAATTCATTAAAGGAGAGTAATTTTCCCGTCTTTAAATATGATTTGACGTCGTCACGGGCATCCGTTGAGCTTGTTGGTTCATTGCTTTTAGTAGTGTGGAGAGCTTGAACGAATTAGACAAAGGTATGAAGAGCTGAACAAAGATACTGCACGCTCGCAGCTACTTGTTAATAAAGTATACTTTACTAAACTAGGCAATAAAAGACTGTTTCTGGTCAGCAGTTTCTACGTCCATTTCTTGCATTCTCGCACTTCTTTAAATCCTACAAGATGTTCGTTCACGCTAACAAAACCTGTCACGTCGCCCTGAGAAGCAGTGATGGAAATTTCAAAAGTTCATATTGTGATTTTGAAGGTGTTACGTAGTTTTTTTACACTAACCACGCACAATTTTTTCTCACGTGTTAAAGCAGCGTAGCGAAGGGCTTTGCATTTATTGTTTTCAAGCTTAGCTTTGTCTAGTGATATCTTTCATTTACCCTTTTCATCAAGTATATGATCTTTTATACAATGAGTCTACTAGGTTTTCCGATCAGATAAATGTTCGTTTTCCCGATACACGGATTCCCTGCTGCATAGATTCATTCCGGTACTGATTGAAGTTTCAGCTAAGTAATTGTATCACACACATTCGAGGTGGGACTTGTTCGCGCAATGTCCCATCGACTTAAAGGGAATTGAACTGCCATTTTGAAAAACAAAATGTATCACTACCTAATTACTTATAGTCTATTACGAAATGTGACAAGAAACGTCCCGCTGCAAAAGTTTAAAAGTCTGACTTTATTCACTTTATAAACGCAGAGTTTATTGCGATGACTGAAGGGCGCTATTGGTGACCACTCCGTCCAAAATAGAGGTGGAATTATTGCTTTCGATGTATTCAGTACTTCAGTTATAACAACAATGAGAAGCGTTGGACTAGTTGGTATAAGGTGAACATCTTGGGAAGAAACAGCGGCAAAGAAACTTGGACATGAGTAAGAACTTATGTTATTTTTGCTGATTGATTAACATAGCTTGGGAATATTAAGTATCCATCATGATGACATTAAGCAATAATTGAAAATAGTCAATGGTAAAGCCATTAAAAATACATATATAAAGTGCGATTTATTTCATTTGTGCAGCGATAACATTCAACTAATTGACTCGTTATCTTGACCTAACCACTTTAAAACCACGTATGTTGCTAGAACTTAATAAACAAAATTAAGTAAGGCTCGAACACATTAAATTATTTTGTTGCTCATGGACAGCTTCTAGGGGAAAGAATGCTGTGAATCGAGTAACTTTTTTTTATATTATCACAATTTGAGATGAGAGAAAGCAAGTGTGCGCATTGGTTTTAATGTTTGGGTACGCAGTCGAAGTAGTTTCGCTCGATCTGAAATTTCTCTCAAGGTCTAAATTTTTCCATTGCCCTTTTGCAAAAAAAAAAAAGAAAAATTCATTGATATCCACCAAAAGGCTTTCATAACTTAAGAAACATAGGGCGTTGCTTATCACACTCAACCTTCTTGTTTTTATTCGTCCTTCGGCGTTATCATCGACGATTGCCACAATCCCATTGACTACGAAGCGATAACAAAATCATAGGGAATTGATATACCTTTTATTTTTCAACCTGTCAGTGACTCTACCTATTCAATGTTTTTCAACACGGCTTGCAGGCCTCTGCGTAAGCGACGCATTAACTAAAAACGTGCAGAAGAAACTAATCTGGACCGTAATGAACCATAATCGCCACTGTGTTTTACCCCTTTTTGCGGGCACATTTTAAAGGCCTTCAAAACAAACTCCTGGAAGTTGGCGAAAAAGCAGATACTGATGGGCACGCGGAAAGGCGAGGTCGCGAGCCGATTCGCCGATTTTTCCAAACTTTAAAGGAGGTCGTTCTGGAGGCCTTTAACACGGGACCGTAAAACAGGGGTATCAGAATAAACCGTTACAACACCGTAGAAATGCTAAAGACGACAAAAACATATAAGTTGAAAGGTCTACAAGCGCACAATTAGGCACCTGTAGTTTCGACAAGTGCATTCACCACACGCGAAACCGACTCTGCAATCAGAAGCTCTCCAGCCCTTGTTGCTGGTGAAGAATAATATTACAGTATTCGCTTCATCGGGATGTCACAGGAGGGACAATTATTCTGGCACTCAGATAAAAGGGAGCACGATACAAAGTTTCTTATAACATTCCGAAACCCAACTAATAGTAAAATAAGGCCCTAAATATTTAGCCCCGCAGATTATGTTTATGGTTCGCTTCATGATATACCGCGGGAGCTAGTACCGCGGGGACTAGTTCCAGAATATTGGCTCTTGATGAACCTGTCATTATGGTGACTGGTTCAACAACTAAGGTGACTAGTTCCAAGTATGGAAGCTACAGGGAGTGGCTTCCATACTTGGAGGTAGTCCGTTACAATGTAACGAAATTACGAGTAGCGAGTTCCTTTTTGAGTAATATTGAAATTAATTAATTACTTTTCTGGAACTGTAATTACTAATGTAATTTCATTCCTTTTTTTCAGTAGCGGATTACCACAAGTTACTCGTTACATTTTTTGTTATTTCAATTTTTTGTTCGCTAATACTTCTAGCGTAATAATAAATATATGATTTTGGGCGCGCGTCACAGGAGAGAGGGGGGGGGGGGGGTACATAGACTGAAGCCAAAAGCGCGTGACAGGATCTCGGCAAAGAAAAAAAGAAGGTGGGGAGAGGAATACAGAGGGGTGAGTTTACTCTGCTATTTCCGAAGCGCGATACCAAGAGGAGGGCCCCGACACAAAGTACACAAAGAAAGAAAACGGGAATTTTCACAGAAAACAAGACAGCTTGGGAGGCATCTTAAAACGACAGAAGAGTCGCTTACAAATAATTTTGGTGTGTGTGTGTGTGTATGTGTATACAGCCTGAAGTTAGTCTGCCTTAACGGGGTGCCCCAGTCCAGTGCGGTACAACCGCTAGCCTGGGTCTTTTAACGTGCATCGCGGAGTAGTGATGCACGACCGCACGCCGGTACGATGCTCATCCAGATCGAAACGGGTAGGGGTGGGGATCGAAGGGTCGCTTACGCGATGATAAAACGCTGCGTTTCGGCCGCTTTTTCTTAGGAAGAGGAAGCCTCTGAGCCTTGAGCACAGGATTCGGTGGGGGGGGGGGGGGGGGGGGGGGGGGGGGGGGGTGAAGAATACTGGCTCATAAAAATGTCACATGGCTCGGATCTCCCAAACTGGAACTGAATTCGGGTTTAGTTTTATCTATATGAATTTTTCTTTCTTGCTGTTAAATTTTTTTTTCGAGGTCCCGCCTCTAGCTCGCCGATTCACGCCACCCTCCACCAGAAACGCAAGAGGTTCCAGCAGTGAGCATTCAACATATCCCTTGCACTGTCAGCATGGCTGTCGTTAGATCTTCTGTTCAATCTTCAAGGCGCAAAGAAAATCCAGAATTTAGAGATTCTGTGCCTCCTCTGCCTCCCCGAGAGAAAGGTGCTTTCATCTGCCAACTCCGCGAATTCCAACTTACGAAGATATGTGAAGGTAAGCATTTTATTTTGTTATTTCTCTGTGGAAGCCAATGTTCGAATGAATTTAGGATTTTGGTGTGGTTGATAATTTGGCGACTGCATCACAGTTTTACACTCGCAACATTGCCTTCGAACATTTATTCCGCCGATATGTCTCCGCTGACATGTGGCGTAAAGTACGCTTCGAACAGTTGCTCAGGGAATTTGCGCAAATTGTATTTCTGTAACAGGATATTATTATTGACAGCTCATACTGCTACTTCCAAGCATACCGTAAGTAGTTCGACAGGACCGATATGGACCTGCTATAACGATTCGATAAATATTTGATCTTCTAAAGCGTACTAGCCCACAATCATTTATAAAAACGGTTGTGGATTTAGAAAGGTATCTTGTGCAAATTAGTTTATTGAAGAAAGCATGAAATGATTTTGGCTCGCATATCACTAACTGAATGCTGCTTAGTGGGTCAAAGCAGTTTATCACACGAGGAGGCCATAATAACAATTTCTGCTGTGAAATCTAAAAGACTAATACCCCATTCACACTATGATAAAAGTTCGTTTAGCTAAGGGAACTTCATGATCCGCGGCAAATCAGGTCCTGATCCCTCGCTCCTGGCATGTACTCGCGATCAAAGAGCGCTGGCTGATTCACCGATTCCAAAAGGACCTATGCTAAAGGTACCTTTATGCTCGCCGTGTGAATCGGGTATAAGAGCAGTATAGATTTATTCTCACCTTCGCAATGATCCGCAGTGCTCAGCGCGATGATCCTCAGCCTCCTGTCTCCGCGCTTTACAGTGCGATGACCCCCAGTGCCCACGCGGGCAAGCCAAAATCAGCTCTCGAATTCGACACGAGCATGCGTCAAACAGACTGCGCTCAGTAACGATTAATTTGTCACCGAATTTTTGGCTTCGCGTTCGGGGCCGAATACCGCAGTGGCGAAAATCAAGGAACAAGTATTCGTGGACAGGTAGAACTGTCACGCCGCAAATGGATCACTTCAGCTGTGGGGAAGACAAACACAAATTAGTTTCTATAGCAAATACCTTTTTCCTATCAGCGCATACAAGGATACTAAGTGCATTTCCCGTCTTTGCATATCTTTCTGGAAGGAATTAAAAAAGTTATCGAGTAAAGTAACGAAGTAATTCAGTAATTACTTTTTACAGTCAGTAATATTTAACTGTAATCCGTTCGTTTCACAGTCAAGTAATTGTAATTGTAATTAATTACTTTTTTCAAGTAACGGGAACAAGTCTGGTTGCTTCAGTCAGTGACTACAGCCATAGCGTTCCTTGTACACTCCACTGCCTGCGTCAACGCCGCACAATCTCAATGCGGTTTACTATATCACACGGTTCTTGTTGTCTTCATCTTATACAGTTTTCATACACCTCACTCGAGGAAGAGACCTCTCTACAGGAGCATGATGGGGACCTAAGAGTCTAAGCGTCGCGCCTATCACCTCGTTTATCGGGACCCAACATTGCGGAAACAGCTTTTTTTGCCGGATATTGCGAACGGGCTCCCAGGGGGGCCCCAAGAGGAAGTGTGTAGAAGAGCGCTTCTCTTTTAGAATTTCCTGATCTGCTCTTGCTGCAAAGAAGAGCCGGTGCATGCGGCTTGCAAAGGTATGGTTATGCTTTATGTTTTAATCGAGTCCTCCCCTTTCTGTTTTAACACGAGTTTGCAGACGAAGTTGACGAGGCTGTCATTCGTTGGCTACACTTAAGTATTCGTCACATCTCGACAAACAGGAAGGGAGAAGGGGGGGGGGGGTGACATACCCTTGACGTTGTCCGTTCACTATCGTGGGTGACTTCATCGCTGAGAGTACGTTAGGATGAAAACTTGTTAATAATAGGCAACTTATTCCCTACATAGGAAAAGTTGTAATATTCAAGGATGATGGTTATGAAAATAGGTGTTCATCGATAAGGTAAATGATCAGAATGATAATAGGTTCATCAGCCTTTCCATATCACTGTTCGCTAACTTCGATGTGAGCGAAGTGTTTGCTCACTTCGTAGTATTCTACAACTTCTATATTTTGGCTGAATATGTTATTCTATGTCAGCTCTGCCTTGACTAGAACAAGATGTATCTGTGAATAAAACAATCAAATGTCGTTTTCTAGCGGGTCGCTTTGATAGATAGGAACGTTTAGCACTTAAACTGCAGTTTTTATTGTTATCATACTAGTTTCTAAACTGTACAATGGAGAAGCCTAAAAAACATATTCTAGCTTCATCTCTCTCACATCTTTTTTCGCAAATCCAATGACAGAGCCAGTAAACGTAGATGATCAGATTAGCCTTGACATAAAGCGCAAGAGCGCAATCTAAAACTGTCGGTCGTTTGAGTACCTAGCTTGGGGACAGATATCACAGCTGATAATAGTGTTTCTATCTCCGCAATAGAGACGAGCTTGAAAAAAACTCATAGTTTCTCAAGCATTCCCGGTATCCCTTCTTTCTAGCCTTCCGAGCGGCTGGCCAGAGTGTTAGAATTCAGTAGAAGTCCGAAGATAATCATCGCCTTAAGAGGTGCGGGAAGCGCGATAACGCCCTCGCTAGCTACAAGGCTATCACTGGTATCGCTCCACCCAAAAGGCTCCCGTGGGGAAAGGAGTTCGAACGTCAATCTTCATCTCGGTCCGAAGAAGGCGGCGGTCGGTAAGTCCGAAGCTCGATTATACTTTCGCGTCTAAAGGCCGAACGGCATTGTGCATTCAAAATGTGTAAATGAAACACAAGCTGTTGTACAAGTTCTGTCTCAAGCGAACTCAAGAAAGGATCCAAAGTTTAGATTACGATATAACAACGGTATTAAAGAGCTGTTGTTTGTCAACTTCTGTGCCATGAACGCGGGTGTATACGATATCTCGCTGATATTTTATGCTCCATTAAACGTAAAAATCTAATGCTTTGAAGTGAAATAAGACAAATATCAAAGTAAAATACAGCCAGTCAAGCGAAATTTAATACAAAATGTGGGAAGATATTGGAAGCCACCATTTACGAGAAATCTGTGGTCCGGCAAAGTTTTAGAAACTTGACTTGTTATTCGTCTTTCTTATTGGCTAATTCTACAATTTCGTTGACTGCGCATCGATACTAAGATGCTCAAAATTTGTCACACCGTTTGTTTCTTACGCTAGCGGTGTCTATAAGACATTAAAAAAGAAAATATTGCCAATAAGTCAGACTTGTGTAAATTACTGTGGAAAGTTTTGGAAGTTAGAAGTACTTAGAAGTACAGGTTTTATTCCCTTAGACGTACAAGTTATGTCCCTAAATGTTAGTAGTTACAAAAAGAATTACCACTCCACCGAAGTATCGCATTACAATTACGTTGAAAAAAAAGTGGAATTAAGTTCTTATTACTTCGCGAGCTACACAGTGTAGTGAGACTGATTGGACAGCCTTTCATTCCCTGCGAAATACATTTCTTTCTTTTGTTTCTTTTTTTCACAATTATCTGTGGATTTATTGAACAGTTTCAAGGTCGCCACGTTTGGTTCGTTTGTTACTTAAAGTTTTATGGTCATACGAAAGGTTCCTATATTTTTTAGTACCATTTGATCATCTTGTTTAAATTATTCTGCCGCAACAAAGAGTTCGTGAGGCCGTTTTTTCAACGCAGCAGACAAAAAAATGATAGAAAAGGTGTGAGCACACGCACAAAAAATGTAATAGGTTCGAAACCTAAATTACGAAACTAAATTACTCGAAAAAGACTACCTGAATTATGGTAAGACAAATATTCTATTTGAATTCCGATGAACATTACATTGACTTATTTTCTCGCCATCCTTCAAACTAGATATAGCACTCTCGCGTTTTTGTTAGGATTTTAATTGGGCCCATCTGCGTGTGCTGCACCCCGACAGTGGTTCAGAGGTTCACGCTCATGCGCAGTCTTTCCGTTACGAAGCATGGTTATTGTAGGGCCACGTGCAGCCGCGTACACAGCGCCGCGCATATGTTGTATCTGCTCGAGTCAGGTTTCTTTTCTTCTTTTTCTGTTTTTAAAGCGGTAGTTCGATAGGGCCAACCAACCTCGGGAGCCGCGTAAGCACGAAGTGTGTAGGTCAGTCAGTCCCTAACCGCTAAATGATCTAAAAAAACAACAACACGACAACTTGTGTTTGGGAGAAAACACCAGTCACCGGCGTGGAAGCCGAGTGTGCTAGAAGGACCAAGCACGCAGGGCCGGAAGGAACAGAAGCAGGTGGTGCGAGAAAGTCCGCGGAGCGGAGGGGGCTGTAGGGTCTGGAAGAGATGAGCAGAAGCAGGTGGTGTAGAAAGAGCACGCGGAGAAAGTAGGGGTGGAAAGGGCAGGAAAGACAACACCGCCTAGGAGACAAGGCCGAAGTGCTGATATTTTTCGCGTCCCCAGTGAAGGCCAACGCTGGAGACAGATTGAAAACGAGTGCTGCCTCAGCACTCGGCTTTGATTCAAATTTGAACGTAAAGTTGACTCAATCCTCCTGTCCAATTTGTGATCAGCGCTGGCCTTCGCTGATGACGACATCTCTATCAGGACTACGGCTCTGTTATCTATTGGTGTTGGAAAAGCGCGCTTCCACTCTCTTGGTGACAAGAAAACTTCATCGCAATGGTTTTGAATCCAGCTGGCGCTGAAGGGAAGTGCGCGCAGCGTGACGAAAAGACAATAGTGCGACGTAATCTGTTTCCATACAAAAACACTGTCCTAGGCACCACGTGAACTTAGCACCATCCACCTCAGACAATGAAAGACTAGGGATCATCCTGCCCTATGCACCGCCAGAACTAAAAGCACCAAAACAACCATACATTCAGCCAATTAATTTTGGCATTGTTTTCATTGCCATTGTGCCGGTTTCCCAGAGCTCGTGCCGTGCTTTTTATCCGTGTAGTCACAGCTCGGCGCCGCAGTAGCGGTGACCAATGCAGGCACCGATTCTACGAGGAATTTCAGTAGTGTTCGTTGACGGCGCGGCAGATGTTTGTGCTGTTTGCCAGCCAATCGCGGGGTGGAATTTCATCCCGTGGCACCTAACAGGTTTATACTGATTGACCCGTTCGGACAAGAAGGAAAGAAGCTCGACCCCTAAAAAAGCCAGTGCAGACGTGCGAGAGTGAGCAAATTTCGGTGTGGAATTGAGCGCTTCTTTCTCTCTTACCGGAACGTAATGCTGCAGTAATCCCAAACTTCGTACAAATCATTAGAAGTGCACAGTTTTGTAAACACTAAACTCTACCAATTAAACCTTCGAAAACGTCCCCATCTGCCACCTCTCCAAACCGTCCCTTGCTTCCGCCTCAATCTTGACACCAATATCAAACGTATCTTTACTGCTCTGTGCTGAGCAAGTCGTCTGCTTTTTTTGTGTGCAGAAGTTGTGGTGACGTCAAAAAGACGCCGAGCTTTGATTGGCTTTGATTGAAAGGATAGTGAGTAGACCTGAATGCTAGATGCGTCGAGGTCTATCCACTATTTTTTCAATCAGCCAATAAAAGCTCGGCGTTCTGACGGCAACGCAACCCCTCTGGAAGGAGTAGACGAACTTGCGCTCCGCGTAGACACAGAGGGTTTAAGAAACGAAGGGAATGTATCTCATTATCGATCCTTGACCAATGAGATAGGCGGAAATCACCGATATGAACCTCGAAAAACTAATCACAAAACAAGGGGCGCAACATGATAAGCCACGCCTAAGTTTTTAAGCTCTCAGTAAGCTCTCAGTAAGCTCTCAGTGACCTTAAAACCCAGGCTTACACAAGGACAAATAAGACAGACGTTAGGAACCCTTCCAGCTCGCCCTCAGTCCGATTAGTGCGTAGTTCAATTACTTCCTGACTATACACAAATCTACATTTTTCATCATATGTTTCTCACTTTGAACAGTAGTCGAGTAGGGCTTATAAAGTGCGATTTGGTGGGAGTGACATTTTTCTCAAATCATTAAACTTGTTGCACTTCAAAAGTGAGGATCGTTCACGTCACCCATATATTTTTTTCAGTTCAGCTCAAAATTCTTCATTTATCGAAGAGGGGTACAGGCCTCAGCTTTTGAAACGTAATTTGCTGCGAGTTATCGATATCTTTGTCTTCAAAGAAAATGCGTCTGGTCGGTGCAATCTTTTTGTCTGCGTGTGTATGGCGCATATTTGGCTCTCCTTCCGAAGCAACCCTCACTCTGGGCTGAGGCAATTGCACCCTGGGCTGTGGATTCGTAACCTGCGCAATCGCACCATGGGTAGTGGATACCAACTGGGCAATGAAGTTCGGTTCCACGGGTAGCGTGATCCTATGCGGAGTTTTCGCCACTCTGGGAGGTGGGCGGCCGCAGTGATGGAACCCAATCTCGGACGCAGACGACCGAGTGTCCTGCCGAACTGTAACATCGGCGCTTGGGCCCAATCGTTCGGTAGCATAGCCTGCGCAATGTTGCTCTTTTCGGCTAAATGCTGCCCTGACTAGCCACCAACCAAGGAGCCTCCTGTTCACTGCCCTGGGGCAATAAGCACTATGTTGTATTAGTACACTGTATACTATTACAATAAAGCCTTTCTTTCACGTGCAGTGTTGAGACTGTACAGGGCGTGATTTCCTTACTCATTTCTTTTTGTATCGCCCTGTGGCCATTCATTCCTTCATTTTGTTTGATGCTGCTAAACATGAACTTAAAATTAGCCTCTAACTCTATAGCTTGGATTTAACAAGCTACGCCCTCCGCTGAGAGACGCCCTCCGTTTCTAAGCTCTCCTTGACAATAGATATCATATTGCAAAGATTTGAAGAGCTACGGAGTGATGTGGAGGTATACTCGCAGATAATTCTCTATCAGCAGTCTCCATTCCGTTCCAGGTTGAGCCGAGTTACAAAGATGGGGTTCGAAATCGGCAAGATTCGGCGATATCTCTGGGCCATCTTCATAATGGCGTGCGCCGTCGCTATCGGACTGGGAATTCATGCTTCGGCAACCGCAATACATAATCGGCGCGAAAGGTAAGTAAAAACAAAAACTAAAGAAAAACTGATACTATGAATAGTTTTGTTGTTTCTCATACAGTCTTCATTCCTATCCACCGTTTCACTTTAAGTATGACCACAACCGACGCAATACTCCGATGGAGTAAATCAAGCAGCGCCGAAATGAATCGCCATGGCGCTCGTCATTTTTGTGCGTTTTGTTTTTCACCGACTAAACCAATTACGCCTTTGAATGTGACACGATCATCTGTTGTTGCTGCTGTTTTTTTTGTTGTTTTTTTCGGTGTTCACTCGTGCCGATTTACGATGTTCCAATGTACGCTCGTGCCAAATCAAACGCTTCATACAGACGAGAAATGAAATGAACACAGAATGACGTGTACAGTCTTGCTTTCCGATTTCCTTCTCTCGCCTTCTTCCACTCTTTAATTACTCTCACCTGCGTCACATTGGAAGGTCACAACGCGCCAAGCAGACAGTGGGGCGCGAAATATTTCAACAATGGTCTCTCAGCGCTCAACGCCATCTAATCCGCCATAGTGACAATGTTACAATATTGCTGTTAAAGAGGCGTTTCATAGCATAAAAGACCATTCACACCGAAGCGCTTGCTAACATTTGTTTTTTCGTTACGTTATTACTCTCCTGGGCATTCCTGCTTTGAATGCAGCCTGCAAATCTACTCCTTTAGATCGCTGCCTCGCGTCGTACGAAGCGTGGATATCAGCTTCACTCGTGACGTCAGCAGACGTAGGCTTTCATACCATAAAGCGACGTGAGTCAACGGTACTATCTATGAGAACGGGTCTTAAAATGTGAGTAATCTAGCTCGCGATTCTTGCTCGAAGCATCGCCCGTATCATCCGCCTAAGGCCGATTGCGACAGTATCGTTTTACTACTCCAGCAGATGCAGATGTCCTACGCACGTAGGACATCTGCATCTGCATCAAGACTTGTTGTGAACGCTGGGTCATCTAGGGAACAACCGCAGAGTTGTGTGCGCTGCCACCACATTAAGAAATTAAGAAATGATGTACGAGGAGTGTTTCTGTGTAATTTAAAATGGTGTCTGATGCCTCCGCTGCAGATGAAAAACGTTGATTGGGCAGTACTACCCTTAGCCTGGGGTTTTTGAAAGGAAGCTGAAGTGGCTTTTGAAGAAAATGAGAGGTCAATTCTATAGTTTATTTATCCCGTTAATTTCAACACCGCCTTCCTTTTCCCCAAAGATGTAACTAAACGCGAGAAAACACAAAAAACCTCCGACCAGTCGCTACGTCATACTAGGATATTTCGGCCGCCAAGCATTTGTCGCTCATGAGGGCAGCACGTGCAAATACAAGCTTGCCAGGTATATTCCCCCGCATTGACACCAGTCCGGACGGGGTTCCGGAAGAAATGTCCCCGGAAAAAACGTCCCCGGAAAAAATGTCCCCGGAAAAAAAGTCCCCGGAAAATATGTCCCCGGAAGAAAAGGCCCCAGGTGGAAAGTAGGAAAAAATGTCCCCAAAGGGTTCTCTATCGCTGGGTTTTCACTTATTCTCATGGCCTTCGGACGGTCCTGTCATTGTTCGGTCACAAATGGTCTGACCCGCCCAGATGTAGAAAGAGAGACTGGAAGTCACACAAAGCAACCAAAGTAATCTATTGTGGGGTATTTTGGAAACCAAATTATTGTGCTTGCAAAAACAAAATTATTGCGTTTTTTTTTAATAATGAAATAAATATTTATAGCACTTCTAGCCAAAACCAAAGTATTGTGTTTGGGGAAATTTGATAGGTGCTTGTGTATCATTTTCAAATAGGTAAAAACCGCAACACTGTTAGCACGAACAGGCGATCGCTAGTTTTTTTCTCTGTTTCTCAAAGAAACGAAAGGTTGTCATCAAAGTTATCATAGGTACTGAAAGAGTCATTTGGGGACATATTGCAGACGGTAAAATTTCGTTCTCACTAACACTCTTTCTAAGTAAAATGTAAAAATGCGCCTATGTCGTGTTCGCGCTTACTGTGTCGCGATGTGTACCTCGGGGAATCGCATATTTTCTTATTTGTTGGGGCCATTTTTTCCTACTTGCCACAGGGTGCCTTTTTACCCAAGGACATATGACCGGATCGC
Source organism: Ixodes persulcatus (assembly GCA_013358835.2). NCBI lineage: Eukaryota > Metazoa > Arthropoda > Arachnida > Ixodida > Ixodidae > Ixodes > Ixodes persulcatus. Next base: position 624,111 of record JABSTQ010011338.1, on the reverse strand, counting down.
CCGAAGGCCATGAGGATCAGGGAAACGCATCAGAGAATCCTTTGGGGACATTTTTTCCTACTTCCCACCTGGGGCCTTTTTTTCCGGGGACATTTTGTCCGGGGACTTTTTTCCGGGGACATCTTTTCCGGGGACATTTTTTCCGGGGACATTTTTCCTACACCCGTCAGGACGTCTTTTCCTGACTTTTTTTTTTTTTTTTTTTTTAAATAGCGAGAGTGCGCGTGTATTGCTTTCATAGGCGTTCAAGATGCGCGAGAGCGGAGACTCCGAAAACTCTGGTTGTGACGACACGCACCGGGAGGGAGTGGTTTCGGCGGTATTTTGAAATTTGAAAATGATTTTCTGCACCCTCCGTGTTCGTGATCCTGGAGGCTAAATGAAAATGATCGAAGTGTTTTTCCTCAAATACAGAACCGCTTCAGGTTCCCTCTCAGGTGCATCACGCAATAATGACTTCACGTACACACGCTGATACAATGCTCATGAAAACCTAAGCGGGCGTGGGTTGTGGGGATTGAACGTAGGATCCCTGGACTCTATAGGGAGCGAGCTTTCGGTCCACGTGCTCCCAGCTCCCCAATAAAATCCGATTTGTAGTCGGTGACAGGGTATGAATGGAGCAGATGCTCCGCCTACAGCGCGAACGTTTTGCCTTTTCATAACAGATCGCCGCCCGCTCAGTCAAAGCCGAGGCCTGCAAACGGCATACTCTATTTCCAAGTGACGTCATCACTCTCGGATGGCGCCAACGTTTGCCATTGGGTCCTAGCCCAACGCCGAGCGTCTTCCGACGCGTTGACTGGACACGAGGCGCGGCCGAACGCTGTCACGATCACTCGTGTCCGATCAGCGCCTTTGCTCAGTTTCACTTTGATGACTTCAAACTTTTCCTGCGCGGGCTTTGATTATTCTTGTGGACGTTAGTGTAACTGGATGGTACCTGCCTCTCTATGACAAACGACTCTAATTCTTTTTTTCAAATTGAATTTGTTGTTTTTGCCGTTCTAGCCGAGAGGGCGCCCTGTTTCTCACGTCTTACCTGGAGAACGGGAAAATTGCCGCTGCTCGGAATCTGAGCGAAGTTCGCTTGCTGAAGGAGCAGGCCGACGTCACTGCGCACTCTGGCTACTTTACAATCGACAAGAACCTGGGAAGCCACTTGTTCTTTCTCTTCGTCAGAGCACAGGTAATGCGAACAGCGCCCGCCATCTTAATTTTGAATGAGTTTCCTGCTTTGGTCAGAGTTTCGCCACTTACTCGCTAAAATAGACCCTTTTCAAAAAAAAAAAAAAAGCGCGCCATTTTTAGTAGTTGCTGCACCAGTGATTCGAGTTAGCCATTGATGGGAAACGCATTCTGAGCATATATTGGACACGAGGATTGCGTCAGCGCTCGGTGTGAACTCGGCTCAGCTCGTATCGAAAACGAACACTCGGGTCGAATCACCGGCTTCGTGCCCCAAAACATGGTGACCACCAATGTTGCTTGATGGGGTTTTGGAAAAAGTGTATTAGGAATGGCTTGAACCGTACGTATTGGGAGTGAGGATTATGTCAGCATTGGACCCAAATAACGAGAAACTTTGTGAATGAGTAATTTGTTAGAAAGAAATTGGTTGTTTGTGCTGCTATTTTGTTCAACGTAGTGTAAGCTCCGTGTTTGTATGTGCATGTGTGCATGTATGCATGTTTGTGTGTGGAGACCAGCTGCTCGCTTGTGACACTGTCCTTACCCAGATCTCCAGCTTTGCTAGGCCATATGAAAAAAAACAAAAAAACTTGGGGGACCCTTAAGCTTCGCCTTTAAGAGTGGAACGCGATAACGTTAACGGACCCCATTCGCAAAGCCTTCTCATTCTGAAGCCGTGAAAGCGTTTATGCGTGGTCTATAGTATGATACAACTTAAGAAAGACAGCGGCAAGTGCCGCTCATAGAAAGTGGTATCACCACGGGAGCCAATGCGAGAGCGTCTTTTTCGTGACGTTCAAGATGGCAGCGCCCACCTAAGGTGCTCTACAGCGATCACCGAGCGTGCAGGCGTAACAGCCCCTCCTTTCCAACGTTTCGTCTTCTAAATGCACGACAACTCTTTTACTAAAGCACTTACTGTCACAGTTGTAACAGAGGGGTTGAAGGCGTCAATGGACCGGGCGGTAGCCGCATGTGAACGGCGCTAGGTGGTGGAGTGTTAGAAGAGGAGAACGACGACGAGACTACGACGGGACACTTGGGGCTAGGACTTGGGCAAGTCCTGATGTTTGAATATATTATTGAGTATATTTTCAATCGGAATATTATGACGCGAGAAAAGAACAGTAAGCGTGCTCATAAAATTTCGCTCGAACAAGTTTGTTGTGCGGAGGTATAGTCCTGGAAGTGGTGATAGGGTTTTGTGGGAGGAGCAACGTCCTGTCGTTCTTAACTTGTATCAGACTTTAGTGGGTAGCATCACGTTTTACGTGACGTCACACGTGGCTGTGATGTCATGACCCTACTGACCCGATAAATTTAGTGGAAAATGTTCCCCTATATTTGGCGGGAAAAGTTTCCGCTAAATTTCGCGGGAACGTTTTTCGTTAAATTCGCCAAGAAATTTTTTCGCTATATTTCGGGAAAATTTTCCGCTAAATTTGGTGGGAAAATTTTTCGCTATATTTAGCAAAATATTTTCACGCGAAATTCTGCGGGTTGACAGGGTCATGGCGTCACAGTCACATCGACGTCACACGTGACGTCCCACGTGGCTGCGCACATTGCATTATAAGATTCTTCGGTCCTATCGACGCCGACGCCGGATTTTCTGCGACACGAGTTCCTAAACGCTGTCGCGTTAAAATTCTAGGCAGCTATCATCGCCATGCGGTCATGTCATTAAAAGCCAGCATGTTATTTTATTTTTTTGGTCACATCTTTCAGGTTTGTAGGATGCGCATCTGCACTTAACACGGTTTTCCTGGCAGTAGGACAATTTATTCGTGCACACAATGGGTTGCTGCTTAGTTTCGGTTCAACGGAGGAAAAGGAAGACGGCCGCGAAATTCTGGAAAAGGAATTGTCAGCAACTATACCTGTTTTCACCTCAAGAAAAAAGTAAGTTTTGCGCATTGTTCCTACGCGGCGCGAAATAGTTCTTACGAGATTCGGTTGTCGGAGGAAAAAGTGATGGTTTTGGCGTTTGGAACGTGTGCGTCTTGATAAGATAACATATATCTAATCTAAAATTCACCTACTTATGTTTTTATTATCCACATAAAGGGGGAAATTAGTAATGTTCCGCGAGGAGCCGGACTGGTTTTACTTCGGTTCTTGAGGTGAAAACAGGTATAGGTCGCAAGACTCTTCACTCAAGCAGTGAACTTGGTCATCCAGGCCAGTGAACGGTCTTTACCGAAGATGTTGTGCGAAGGGTTCATACTGGACTTCCAGCACGTGACCATATTTTTGTTCTAAGACTCCGCTTTGCCGGGACAACTGTCTCTCGAACAAAACTATCGGTACCGGAACCCCCCCCCCCCCCCCCAATATGGCGGAAATTTGGTAATTGATCATGAGTTCACTAGATGGCGCTTTTCTTCTTCCATATGGCCTCTATTTAGACAACGATTTCATACCTTGTTCTTTATTTTGACTTCTTGAGTCGCGCGGGAAAGTACAAAAGAATAAGTACACAATATTCAGATGTGTTTCGTCCTGGAACTTCATCGCGTTTCGCTCTAGTAGAAATAAACACATTTGTCGATGATAGTAGTAAGGAGAAAGGAGGATGTTGCTTTAGGGAGTCATTTACAAAAGCTAGAACGCAAGTGTGCGTATTTTTTTGGCGTTTTTGACCGCCACTAGATCGACGCTAACAGTAGCAGCTCGTGCGCGCCGACAACCTAGGAAGCTTTTGAGACGACGCTGTTGCTGGTGCCAGCTATCGACGTTGTGTTAGGACCCAGAAAATAATCCCTAAAACCTTCTTGAGCGCTCTGCAATGATTTTTTTCTGTACCCGGCACTTGACAAACAATGTCTGCCCGAAACGCCCGCCGTGTGTCGTTAATTTTCCTTCGACACATTATGTTTCTATTTCAGTATCGCTGACTGAAATAATGAGGCGAGTATAGATATGTTTTAATTTTTATAGTAGGCTTCTTTCAGGATCACATTAGCTCCTTCTAACGTCGACAGCACGCCCTAGAAAAATCTCTTTCTATCGGGAATGTACTTTTCCAGACCAGATGCACCTAAGGGACTTTACCTGAGACATTACCACTTTATAACATTCCCTGACATTAAATTATGCTTGCGACATTCAGATATATACGCTACAAAGGGTAAAAGAGTGACACACGATATGTGTGAAGAAACGCGGCCCTCGCGATCAGAATACGTAATTTGGCTTATGTCAAAGACTATCGTCTCAGTGGTCCTTTTTAGAGACGTTCTGCGTCTGCGTGAACTTTACTCTCACCCAACAAAAATTTCAAGTGCTTGCTCGCGTGAGCGAGCGCGCACTATTGTGGGAATTCGCTTGCCGCCTCAAGCAAGCAGGCCCCACGTGGTCCGTTGCACGTTCGTCGACCAGCCCGCAAACGAACACCGACGTTGGTTCGTTTAAAGGCCGGGGCCTGTTTGCTCGAAGCGCTAACCGCGGCTAAAGTTAGCCGTAGTACCTAAGAGAGGGATTTTGAAATCACGTGACTGGCTCGGTAGGGATGCGGGGAAACATAGCGGTGCCCCGGTGAGTGAGCGCCGCTCGCTTTGGAACTAATATGTCGTTGTAGCTGCAATATCGGGCGCTTTAGTCAGTAACGAATGGTGCAGGAGGCTTTCGCTTTGCCTTACCTCACTTAAATCGCAAAGCATGAGCAATGACCTCGCCGCATTTTTTCGATAGCCTTTCGTTTCTGGCCATTCCTAAGCCTAAATTAACGCGATAATTGTCGTCGTGGCAACGTCTTTGGAAAGCGGATTGCCTTGACTCAATCCGCCGGGTATTGGTAGCACACAAAAGCAGACAGCGTCGCAATAGATCTTTTTCTAAATTACACAAGCATCGAGGAGAACGCTGAAGTGTAATTCTGCGGTCCGCGCGTGCTGGCCTTCTTCTTTTACACGTTTGCAAGCACGGCATCCCGACTGGTGCCCCACGCTTTCAAGCCCGTGCACCATGCGCGTGAAGGTGGCTTTGGCAGGCTCGCCATATCACGTGCTTCCTCGCACGAGCAGGAACATGGTGGCGGCCAGATGCCCTGTTTGCAATCGTCTATAAAAGATTCGAAGTAAATAATCATAATAAGGCTTTGACGAACGCGCGTGCAAGGCAAAATTTGTTTTTGGCTTTTTCCTTTGGAACAATTACTACTGCAGACGGCAGCATGTGCACGTGTTCGGTGCTTGGGAAATTTAGAAAAGGGTCTATTGTCTGCTTTTGCGTGGTATCAATACCCGGACGATTGAGTCAAGGCAATCCACTTTCCAACAAATATCGCGTTCATTTAGGCTTAGGAATGGCCAGAAACGAAAGATTCTGGCCATTCCTAAGCCTAAATGCGGCGAGGTCATTGCTCATGCTTTACGATTTAAGTGAGGTAAGGCAAAGCGAAAGTCTCCGGCACCATTCGTTGCTGACTAACACGCCCGATATTGCAGCTACTACGACATATCAGTTTTAAAACGAGCGGCGCTCACTCACCGGCACCGCCATGTTTCCCGCATCCCTACCGAGCCAGTTACGTGATTTCAAAATCCCTCTCCTAGGTACTGCGGCTAACTTTAGCCGCGGTTAGCGCTTCGAGCAAACGGGCCCTGGTTACTCCGGCCTTTTCTTCATGGTCCCCAATTGGCCTGGAAATTAGCTAAACACACCAAAAAACATCGCTGAAATAGTATCTAACATATAAGGCCCGAGCAATTTACTTTCGTGAAGTTATTTAATTTAAAAATTACGGTCTTCACCGTGTTTTTCAAACTGAGAGTCTATACTGGAAACAGTAGGAACTACTATAAAACCGTCACCGTGTTCCGCTTACCGCACTAACGGAGCTTTTGAAGCATGCTTTGGAGCGCGCCCCGCGGTCCCGGTATCACCAGAGCGCGCGTTTAAAAGCATGCTTCAAAGGCACAGGTAGTGTGGTAAGTGGAACACGTCAAGGGTTTGCTAAACGTCCCTTATAAAAAAGTGACGTTAGCGTTGATTTTAGCGTTGACCTTAACGTTGTATTAGGCAAATTTAACTTCACGCGCAGGCTGCATTCGCTTGCATGCATGGGGCATCAGCCGGAACGCCATCCTATATTCTCCGTTTCACCTTATGTTGTACAACAGCGAAGGCTAGGAGCGCGAGCTCATAGCGTTGGGAGCTGCACTTGGCGCACGAAAGCTTGTGCCGCCGAGATGTGCCCCAGAGCAAGGAGCTCGCGCTTATAGCCTTTCCTGCGGTACAACATGATGTGAAATAGAGTATAGCTACGAACCCGCGAGGCGTTATCTTCACCTGCCACACCACTCAAGCGACTGCGCTGAAGGCTGGTTGGCAGAAAAATGTACACAGCACAGTTTTCTTACGTTACGGATATGTCATAACATTCGTGTCGGGAATGTCGCCCACCAGGCCATATTCTTAAACTGGTAGTCATGCTTAAAATGAAGCACATATATACTGGTGACTTTACCGTAAGCAGGCGTAATCTCTCGTAACGTAACGTGACGTAAGCGGGGCTGTGTGAACCAGACTTGACGCTGTACGTTTTTTGGTAAGACCTTGTATCAAGAGGGCTGATGACATGCGATAATTCCTCTAAGAGCGGCCGACGCACGTCTTGCGCGTGCGTCGATCTTTGCACCGAACGTAGCACGTAAATCTGCCGCTAGGTGACGTCTTCACGCGAAATCCACGCGTAAATATATAAAACATGAGACTCTTAACCCTACTCATATAATGAGGAACTCATAAATATACTGTTTTAAGCTTACCTCAGTGTTCTTCGAATAGACCGATCTCACCAGCCAGTTTGCTTACGCCACCGCTGCCGCAATGCATCGTGGAAGCTTCAGTTTTTTTGAACGTGCGATAACCATGCTGGAGCTTGCTGGAGCTCGTGTCGAGACAGCACAGGCCCTCTCGGGCACTGCCGCATGCCTCCTGTGAACTGAAGTTATGGCGGCTTCACGCATGCGCCAAACACTGTGAGATCGGTCTATAGAATTTTTTTATAATTGGTTCATTTTGACCTGTAAAAGATTTGGCTAGGTGGTGCAAGCTGCCGCCCGATTGAAAGGCGTCAGCTATATCCATTAATTCATCTGCCGGCCGATTGGTAGGGTTGAGCCGTATCCACCATCCAGTTTTTTATCTTGCCCTTTCACCAGGAAGACTCGCATACGGCTCCCCTCCTTCTGTGGCTTCAAGGGGGCCCAGGAAAATCATCACTTTTTGGCCAATTCCTGGACAACGGACCGTTGGGGATCGATGCAACTGGTCGGCTCTACAGGAGACACCCCACCATCCAGAAGAACATGAACATCATATACCTCGACGAACCCGTCGGAGCTGGGTTCAGTTACACGGAAGATCCCAGAGGATACGTTAAAACCCTCGGACAAATGAGCGAATCCATGGAAAAGTTTCTCCAACAGTTCTTGAGTATGTTCCCGGAGTTTAGGAACCGTGACTTCTACATTGCTGGAGAGTCTTACGGAGGTTTGTTTCTTCCAATGTATCATTATTCTATAGCAATAATACAGGTATATGTATATATACAACAAAAGCAACTTCTTAACGAGTGACTTACAAGGAGGCAAGCCGTGCAGAGAACATGCCGCTTGCTACGCATTTGAGTATTCATTGCTGGTTAAACGTTTTGCGCCACCAGAGTGCCTACAAGCTAGAAGGCTTCGATGTCATGTGATTTCATTTTCATCTGCTCTCTACGTTTCACCTGGGACATTTGTGTCCTCACGAAATACATTCATTATTACAATACAACATAGCCGCGCTGCAAGTTAAACCCAATATCTCTTTTGCGCCTGACATAACCCTTGTCTGTTCAACTCATTTTTTCCCTTTTTTCGCAGCAAGAGCAACGGTGGGCATTAGCCACCTTCTTCAGACCACAAACCCAGATGAAGTTCCATTAAAGCTGAGAGGCGTCATCTGTGGCGTTGGCTTCCTCGGACCCATCCTGGACACCATGGACTCGACCCAGTTCCTCTTCTATTCCGGAATGCTGGACGAACGGGGCGCACAGCTGTTTTCTGAAAGGTTTAAACTCCTCAGGAACCTAGTCCGCGCCAACGCGACTGCTGCGTTGGGTCTCCTGACGAAGACCATCGGTGCCGAGAGGGGACCCAGAAGCCGGCACACTTTGTTCCAGAACCTGACGGGCTATAACTCCCACTCTAGCGCCATAGTAGAAGACACTCCGGACGAGTTCAAACAGTTCTACAAGTTCGCTGCCACACCCGAATTCAAGCGTGCGTTTCACGTTGATGAAGATAGAGTTCTCGACGCACAGCGGAAGATAGTGACCTTGTATTTGGCGCAGCAAGACATGCTGGCGGACATCAGCGACAGGCTTCAAGACCTTCTCAATGACCAGAGGGTCTTGTTGTACACAGGCCAGATGGATACTCTTTTTCCGGCCGCCAATTTAGAGAAGTATTTCAAGAGTCTGAGGTGGGACGGGGCTGACGAGTTTCGAAACGCCACGAGGACGCCATGGCACACGCGCTGTGAGCCTCGCAGGTTTGCCGGTTATGTCACCTCCGTGCGGAACATGAATTACGTGCAAGTTGCGCGGGCAGGACATCATGCCGCTTTCGACGAACCGGCAGCAGTGTATGACATGATGGATAGATTTTTTGGAAACGGGAGACCTAGCTGTTCCTGAAGCTTTTTTTTTTAATTCTACAACTTATGATTTTTTATCTTACAAGTATACCACGAGTTATTTCACCTGCCATAAAACAGAATTGTCTCCAACCACCTCAAAGTCTCGGCTCAAATCTCGTGTACAATATTAAAATTAAAATAACCATACATTGCTTAGTTGTACATGAATGGGCTCAATCGCCTAACCCAGGTCAGGCGATTCCGGACACTTGCCAACACTACACAGTGGTACGAAAACAATTAGACGGTAGGTATTTACAAAGCGAGAGAATGGTCTGCCATAGTATGGCAACACTGGTTCACACTGTAGATGCCTAGGTCTTCAGGCTAAGTGGCGCGAACTACCGCCCGTTATAAAGGGTACAGCCGTTGACATACCTCCATCCATGGAACATTTAGCCGGTAAAGTACGACTGCAAGCCTATGGTGTCTTTAACATGCATCACGCAGTAGACACGACCGTACGCCTGTAGTACGCCAGTACGGTGCTAATCTGGGTGGAAACCAAACAAATAAGGGGGTTGAACTCTGACTTAGTTCGCTAAATTCGTCAAGCACAAAGTTGGGGACGAAGTTTGACGAGCGTGCTGATTTGACTCTCGCGGTAGTGCCGTAACGCGGGACGAGATATCAATCATACAAGCTCTCACGGAGCTCAAATGCTAGCAAATTTGTGAAACACAAAGTTGTAGCAAGCTCCATCGGAGCGCGCGCGAGCAATATCATGGAGCCAGCCGATTGAACGGCTGCACTGATCGTTTCGCGCCCGCGTGTGCCTACATCCCTACGCCACGTTAGAATCAATACGCCAGAAATGTGTTTCATTTGTACTGCCACTAGCGCCAGCTTCTTGCTTTAAATAATAACGGCGTCTGCATCACTAACGGGCACCTGGACACTAAATCGCACCGCGTTACGTTGTGAAACCGAGTTATTTGGCTTACGAGATAGACCGTCCTGTAGCCGTGCCTCAATTTAGACCAATATAGTTTTTACATCTGAAGTAAACCCTTGTCTGTTCAACTCTTTTTTTTCTTCTTTTTCTGGCTGCAAGAGTAGCGGTGGGTATTAGCCATTTTCTACAGAGCACAAACTCGAATGAAGTTTCATTAAAGCTGAGAGGCGTCATCTGTAGCGTGGGCTTCCTTGGGCCCATCCTGGACACCATGGACTCGACCCAGTTTCTCTTCTATTCCGGAATTCTGGACGAACGGGGCGCACAGCTGCTTTTTGAAAGGTTTAAACTCCTCAGCAACCTAGTCCGCGCCAACGCGACCGCTGCGTTGGGTGTTCTGACGAAGACCATCGGTGCCGAGAGGGGCCCCAGAATCCGGCACACCTTGTTCCAGAACCTGACGGGCTATAACCACTCTAGCGCCATAGTAGAAGACACTCCGGACGAGTTCAAACAGTTCTACAAGTTCGCTGCCACACCTGAATTCATGCGTGCGTTTCACGTCAATGAAGATAGCGTTCTCGACACGCAGCGGGATATAGTTGTCTTCCATTTGATGCATCAAGACATGCTGGCGATCATTTGCTACAGGCTTCGAGACCTACCGAACGAACAGAGTGTCTTCTTGTACACAGGACAGATGGACACTCTTTTTCCGTCCGCCAACTTGGAAAAGCATTTCAGGAGTCTGAGCTGGGAGGGGGCTGACGAATTTCGAAACGCCACGAGGACGCCATGGTACACGCTCTGTGAGGCTCGCCGTTTTGTCGGTTACGCCACCTCCGTGAGGAACATGAAGTACGTCCAGGTGGTGCGAGCAGGTCATCATGCCGCTTTTGACGAACCGGCAGCTGTGTATGACATGATGAATCGTTTTTTTTGGAAACGGGAAACCTGGCTGTTCCTGAAGATTTTTTTTTTCGTTTATTATACAAGTCAAGCTTTTTAAGCCTTCGTTTCCACAAGAGTTTTTCAACTGTCGTGTGAGATATAATTGTCTACCAACTGTACCGGAGTCTCTGTTTAAATCTCGTCTACGCGACGGATAGTGAAATCAATTATAGCCATACACTGTTTATTTAGACATGCTTGAGATGAATTACCTAAACCGGCCGGGTAAATACACAGTGGAAATTATATACTAGGAATTTACAAAGCGCAAGAATGGTTCGTCATGTTATATCAACACCGATTCGTGCTCTGGAGGCAGAAAGCGAAATGTGGAAGCACAGAATGCAAGCAAAAATCTGCTTTAACGATGCATAGGTTGTGGGTTTCCCTTTTGGGGGGTACCACTTAAACACTCCATGCCTGAGGGCAGGGACGTGGCCAGCTATTTGGATTCGGGGGGGGGGGGGGGGGGAGGGGTGTTCATGACAGCAGACTTGCACGCGTTACTGAAAAATAGTAAGGAATTACAGTTACAATTACTCAAGCCTAAATTGTAATTTATTACAATTACAATTACTCTCCCATAAAAGTAAGTGACCGTTACCCCAAAAAGCAATCCGTTACTTTCGTGGTGTTACTTTCAACAATATTGTCTACAATTAAGAAACAAAGGGAAGAGGGTTATTCAAGTTCTTATTGTTGCAACCTGTTCCATTTAATGCCCTTGAGTATTTTGAACAACAGCTGACTCTCGAAAGTCTCGCCAGACATTTTGCACTATTCCTTAGTGAAGATGTAGACTGTCACGCTGAACACCCTTTGAACTGAGGCACTGTATGGGAGTGGCATATCACTCCTCACGAATGCTTTATGCTCTGCATTGAGCTTCTTCAGCGAAGCAATGGAAGTACTATTTACTTCGAAGATAGAGCAAAGCTTCGTCGTAGCAGCCGTTGCCTGATATTCGAGAGTTTTAGTAGATCGTTCCGATACCTCCATACCCCCGATGACGTTATGATGAATGCGCATGTGCGACAGCGGAATATCGCGTATCGTTATCGGAGTCATCGGACCAATCTACTGAAATTCTTCATTGTCGAAATCGCGAAGCTGTAAAAGTCACCATACATCTGGCCAAAACTAGAATAAGAATTAATTTATGTCCATCTTAGTATACCGACATCTACTGCCAGACAATAGCAAAACATAGTTGGAACAGTAAGGTATTATCGATATTCTTCTTCCTTTGGTTGTGAACAGGTCGAGCCTCGGTTGAGACGTTGGTGAATAAAAAAAGGTTTCCAGCATATAAATATAAGTAATCGAAAGAAAAAAAAAGGACACTCATAACAACAATTAATTAGAACGTCGGTTAAAACAAGGAAATATAAACGCACGTTTGCCGTGTGCACCTTTCTTGATGCCGTTCAAAAACGCACGGAGCACGAACCGACTGCAGTTTACTCTGATGTTCTCCAGATAGACGTCTGCTGATGCCACGGGCAGCGATGGGCAGAGAACTAAGTAAGCCGCGCTATGGCCCCGCTCATGAGTTTCACTCTCTCCTCAAGCCCAGAATATCAAGTCTACGTCAGCCACCATTATGTTTTATTTGTAAAAATATCTTCTTGAGATAAGGTGCGTCCTGCTGGGGTAAAAACAGGGAGAAGAAAAAAGGAAGATTATTACCATTTTCGAAGTGCTCGCAAAAAGCTGACTCACAAAAATGGTAACTCAGATGCAGATAACGTGGCTGGAATTCACAAATAAAGTGGGCCAACCCTAGAAGTTGGACTACGAAGGAGTAAGTGGCTCTTAAAACAGGGTCAAATAAGTTGAAAGAAGCAGAAAAAAATACATCCTGTTTTCTAAGAGAAGATGATAAGGGTGCAGCAACAAACGAGGATGCTTGTGGCAATAACGCCTTCACATATCATCACATGCCTTTTAGTGGATTTTAGGGCAGTCGGAGCGTTGTCTCGTGTTGTGACATTATAAAAATGGTCGTAGTCACTATAACCGAGAAGGACATTGTTAATTCTTGTCTGTGCACTTACCACCTCGAGCTTCTCGAAGAGGCACACGATCACTTGGTGTCCTCCTCGCCCCGCCTTCGATCGCAAAGAAAAAACAAAGGGACTAAAAAAAGCGGATATAACTTGCCCCCCCCCTTTTTTTGTTTATTATTTTTGTAGAAATGTTCATTTTGATATTTTGACATTGTTGTTAGGGTCTAAAAAAAATAGATTCGCCGCAACGCAGTGCGTTTGGCTGCGTTGCGGCGAGAACCGAAAGCGAGTCACCGGCACATCTGTGCTTCGTATGAAGCGTGAAATCCAATTCAAGGAATCATCTTGGCACGCGACATAAGCAGCAGGGATGTCCTGGTGTCTCGCTGCCGCAACGCAGTCAAACGCAGTGAAACGCAACTGTGTGAACCGGGCTTTAGTGTTGCAAAAAAAAAAAAAAGGCTTTGCGGAACTGAAGAGTGCCAAGCCTCCCTTTGCGCTGGTCAATTCGCGTGACAGTGTCACTGCGCTCGACTTTACCAAAATAAAAAACAACCCTTTCTTTAAAAAGAGAAAGGGGGGGGGGGGGGGGGGTCCTGAAAAAAATTTAACGGATTACAAGGAATTCGTTACGTAAAAATGTAAGGGAATTACTTTAAAATTACTCTAGAAAATATGTAATTATTCCGTTACTAAATTACTGATAAATGTAAGGGATTACAAGTAATTTCGTTACTTGTAACGGATTACGTACAAGTCTGCATGACAGGATGCCGTATGAGGGGGAGGGGGGAAAGGAGGCCCCAGCAAAATGGAAGATTTCGGGAAGGGGGGCGAATCCCATGGCGCCCCCCCCCCCCCCCCCCTCCCTGCCTGCCTACGTGCCTTTCTGAGGGTCCGCAGAACTACATGTTTACGAAACTAAGTGGCAAAACGCTGTACCCTGAAGAAAGTCCGGAATGTCGGAATTGCCTCAATGTGATAGGATCAGCGGTCGGACTCCGCGCTGCCTGAAAGACAGATTCACGGAAAGGGGAAGAGCCTCAAACAGAGATCTGTGAATCAAATCCCTCTTCCGACGAGAGTCAGTCCTGGCCGTTGATTTGTGCCGGCATATATAACCTGCGGGAATGAACGCGCTCGTGTTGTCTTAAGCAGGTTTTCTCCCTGGAGGGGCGGACGCGTCCAAATAGGAATGTTCCCGAAGGGTGTTTCGGAGGCAGGTCACCCAGGTCATCCGAGAAGGGCGAGGGAGAGTCTCACATCCGGGACGCGCCCCAACATGGCGTCGCCCCTAGACCTGCATAAGCTAGGCCTTGATAGGGATGCGGAGAACAACGTGGTTCCCACGAGGTCACAAAGACAGGACATAAAAAAAGCTAAATTTCAAGAGGAAGACATATTATGTGCCGTGTGCCATAGTGAGAGTGAGGCACTAGAACATTTGGTTTTGAAGTGCGCGGGTTTTCGCCGCACTCTCCCTGAAGGTGTAACGGATCTGGCGGTGAACTGGGATTCGGTGGCGATGATGGAAGAATAGAGGAGAAACGATTACAGCCACCAATAGGACATTAGAAGATTGCTGATATTATTAAGGGAAAATTGAATGAAGTAAACCTAACTAGCACACCTGGGGACGGGCGGGACAGAGGAAAATGCGGACTCCCTCCCACTTGGCTCCTGCTCAAAATCTCAAACCTCGTTGTCAGTGAGCCCGGTGTTGCGCTAGCGCCGACTAGGTTTGACCAGAGGAAAATTGGCGACTCCCAAGCCGTGGGGAGAACTCGGAAGTGATGTTCTTAGTTTTTTTCTCAATCACCCACCGTCCGGACGGCTTGTCCGGACCACGTCCTATGGATGGGTTCCGCGTGGGAACCGGAAAAATCGAAAACGAGTGACTGAAGTGCGGCGGGTACGTGGATGCCCGGAGGTAGAGCACTGCACGGGCCGGAATTTCTAGGCCCGGCCCGACCCGGCCCGGTAGAGACACGGCCCGGGCCCGGCCCGAGCCAGACAGAATTTTTAATTTCTAGGCCAGGCCCGACCCGGCCCGGTGGATTCACGGCCCGGGCCCGGCCCGGGCCCGATAAACTTATATCGGGCACGGGCGTCCATTTTTGATTGGACGGTTGGTAACACGGCAGGACATAGGTCGATTCTATTGGTCATTTCGAACCCGGAAAGATTCTAGAAGAAAAGAAGAGAATCACAATCTCGCTAATACATCGTCAAAAGGCTGCATGAACAAAAAAATTATCTAGGGTACGTTAGCTTATCTTTGGTGGCCCTCGCAGAAAGTAAAATGTCGAGGTCACGTTTTTTCTTTTTTTTTTTTTTTAGTTTAAAAGCAAAGAAAAACGACAATCATTTTGTGCTCTCCGACCGGAGTGCCCTCGTTTTCTTGCGCGCTCTATCCTACTATGCTGGTGAGGTCCATGTTTTCTTTTATCCGCTTGGAGGCTTTCTAACTGCAAGGCTCCTTTTTGTTATTATTTCTAACGACACTGTAGTGACTTTTCACTTCGCTCTTCTTGTTTCCAATGAACCTAAAGGATTAATGGGCAAACTTTTTGCTATCAACAATTTAGAATTTACGACAAAAGACTGACTGCCAAGTCACGGCCCGGGCCGGCCCGGGCCGGTGCGGCCCGAAAACTTTTTTGTTCAAGCCCGAGCCCGGCCCGGGCCCGAGAAAATACGTGCTACCCGGCCCGAGCCCGGCCCGCGGGCCGGGCCGGGCTCGGGCTTTCGGGCTGGCCCGGGCCCGTGCAGTGCTCTACCCGGAGGTGGAGCCAGCCATTCTCCCCAGGAAAGGATTTGGGAGAGGGATGGGGGAAGGGTGGGTGGGCTACAGGGCCAGTAGGTGTGAGGGATGGACGAGCAATCTCCGCATTTCGGCAGGTGGGGGAATCGGAGCGGTTTCAAATGTGGTGCCGTGGAAGATGTGGTGTGATGGTGGGGAATTGGTCTGCGGTTGTCTGACGAGGAAGGCTTGCTCTCTCGACATGGCCTATGGGGGGTGGGCCTACATGGTTAGTTCTTGCCGCTGTTCGTTCAGCCTCAACTTCCACAGGTCTCGATCAGTGTTTCATGCTATCCCTGAAGAGTAGACGGTCGGCCATGATGTGGGCCCGGGGAGTTTTTCGTGAAAGTTGCGAATGCTGAATAAATGTGACGGTTTCCATAAAAAAGGCTTCGCTACTCTGAGAATTGTGAAGCTGTCTTAATTGCAACCATGGTTTCAGTACTGAAAGTTGAGCTACACAGATATAAATTTGCGAGATATTTGGCTGGAATAACTGTGGTGTTCGCCTCGCATAAGGTTTGTCCAGGTATTTTTCTGTCATTTTGCTTCGGAAGGCACTTAGCTCTCAAGTATTGAGCAGTTCACCTGACATGCTAAAGTAAATATTTTAGGTAGCGTTTTAATTGCTTGTCATGACGTTCACCAACCTGACTCGCGGACGCCATGTTTTGAAAACAACAAGAACAGAAAAGCTGAAAGGACTCTATATTTATTTTGCTGACGATTTTAGTCCTTTCGGTCGATTTTTATCGCACATCGACACCCGCTGAACGACGCTTGTATTAGACCCTGGTTCGTGCATGATAGAACGCCGTCTCGTGGTCGCGTCTGGCGATCGTCGCAGAGGGATTTAGAAGGTCGAAAAAGCGAACAGACGCAAGCAAAGGTGGACACGGATGCGCCGCGTTCATGGTCACGTATTTTGGGCGTGCTATGGGTGGAAGTCATTGTGGTAGTCGAAGGTGTTCTAATAGCACAGGACGCTGTCAGCTGTCACGCGTCTGCCCGCACGATTAGCAAACGGTGTAGACTGCAGACTAGAAGGCGCCGGACGTCGCGACAACGAGACGTTAGGCTTGCGAACATGTTTAGCCAAGCAGCAAGCCAATCGAGTAATAATGGGCAGGGCCACAGTGCGGCCACCATTTTGTAGGCGGGGCCTAGAGCGGGTAATGAGCTCCACCTTTATTTCGCCTAGCGTCGAAAAAGAAAAATATTTTTTTCGCGGAAGATTACTAAAACAATATGTAACTTTTAAGCACTTTGTTTTTTACCATTTTAGTGTCCCTTTAAAGGGGTCATGAAACGATATCGGGTTGGAATGTTCATGATCTGGCCCAAGTATACTCGCGCAGAGCACTACTGATTCAGACACTTATTTGTCGCGGTGAAATTGCGAGGATAAAAAAGTAGTAATAGTTATAGTAATCTTTATTGGCTCAGGAAAGCCGTGGCACCGCGGAACGACGACAGCCCGTACCATGGAGGCCCGCGGTGCCACGTCTAGTGATGATGGTTATGAGATGACATCTGCAAGGGGAGGACGACGACGTATTGATGACAGAGAGGCGCCGACAATGCTGAAATAGAGCCCGAGGGCGAGGCTGCGGGCCGATGCTGCGGGTGATGAGGGCCCAGTGCCTTCAGTGGGCTGCTCGCCGGGCCGGTCCTCCGTCCAGCTGGCAGACGCGTCGAGGCAAGCTCTCTAGGGCGGTGTCCGTATACGCTTCACCCTGCGTTGGGGGTGGGAAATTCCTGGCGGCCCGGTGGTGATGAAGACGGCATGCATGATGAGGACGACCTGCTCTTGTGAACCGCCGCGCGAGTCTTGGAGCTTCAGTGGCCGGCGGTTGAGACGAGCAGGCCAACGAGCCAAGGCGAGGCCATTCGATGCACGTTCTCAATGGGAAAAGCCCTGGCGGTTGACGGTGCGGTCGCTCGCTTCGTTGAAGGCAGCGGCTCCAGGGGGCGGCCTGGTCGAGGCAGACGGCTGCCACCCACGATGCATTCATGTCCAGGGCCAGAACATATCGCCACGGCCACCCGTACAGACTCCTGTCATCGTCGTCGTCGTCCTCCTCCTGATAGAAATGGGTCTATTTCTTTCAGTCTTGCCTTCGCAAAGCTTGATGACGTAATTGTTCGAAACCAACGTTATATCAAAGCCGCCTGGCGACAATCGAGCTCGGCTCATGTATTGGACACGAGAACTGCGTGAGCACTCGACTTCGCCCCGTAACAATTAATGCCTCGGCGGACACTCGGGTAGTGGCTCGTTTCCAACCACTGCGGTGATTAGAATTGCCGAAAGGCCGGTTCAGACACTTGCGGTTGAGTGGGTTTGACTGCGTTGCGTCGAGAACCGAAAGCGAGTCACCGGCACATATGTGCTTCGTATGAAGCGTGGAATTCAATTCAAGGACTCATCTTGGCACGCGATATTAGCAGCAGGGATGTCCTGGTTTCTCGCCGCCGCAACGCAGTCAAACGCAGTCAAACGCAACTGTCTGAACCAGGCTTACATTGCCTTAAGCCTGGTTCAGACAGTTGCGTTTGACTGCGTTTGACTGCGTTGCGGCAGAGAGAAACCAGGACATCCCTGCTGCTTATATCGCGTGCCAAGATGATTCCTTGAATTGGAGTCCACGCTTCATACGAAGCACAGATGTGCCGGTGACTCGCTTTCGGTTCTTGACGCCACGCAGTCAAATGCACTCAAATGCAAGTGTCTGAACCAGCCTTTAAGCTGAGCACGCGTTTTCTATACTTCGTCTCACCTTTGTATGGACTATTGTTAGCTGCGCGTGCTAAAAGTGCGAGCTAGTCGATTTGAATGAAGCCGCGGCGGCTGCACGAGCGCTCGTGCAGCAAGGGCTCTAGTCAAGGCAGTCAAGGCTGGCCACTCGCGCTAGCACAGCCTTCGCGGTTAGTCCATGCTAAGGTGAGACGAAGTATAGTTTGCCAACCCAAGCGTGTGGCTATAATTAACGTTGGCAGCATACATAGGTTGCACTGACGTAATTTGGTCCTCCTTTCTGGTGGCCGAACTTCCTCGAGCGTAGCCTTTACTGTGCATATTCTACGAGCAGTACACGAGCGTCGCGAGCGAGCGGAAACGAGTGAGCACAGCTTCATTATACTTCGTTTCACTTTATCTGCGAGCGAAGCCAAAGCTAGAAGCGCGAGACCAGCGCTTTTTGCGTTTCTGCCCAGCTCGCGCGCTCGAGCAAAGCCTGAAGGCACGGAGCTTTCGTGCTCGCGCTTCCAGCTTTGCCTTCGCTCGCACATAAGGTGAAACGAAGTATAACAGCAGGTTTTGGCCACCAGAAAGGAGGAAGGATATGACGTCACGTGCAACCCATGTATAGGATAGGCACCAGGCCGCGTGGTCGCTTGCCCTGGCTCCGAGTTGAGGGGATGAATGATGCTCATATTAGTCTAATTTGTTTGCCGACTGCCATTGCTTAGAAAGAAAAAATAAGGCAAGTTTATTCATTTACTAACGTTAGGGAGTAACTATAAGTAGTATTTAACGAAATCAGAAAAATCGTTTCATGGCTCCTTTACGAACTACAAGGCGTGACTAGTCCATATCACCTCAATATCGCTTCACGGTCAATGAGATTATGGGCACTCGCAGATAAAAGCGCCAAAGAAAAGATCACGCTGTAAAGACATGAATATTTGAGCTGCGAGTGAGTTTACCAAGTTTTTCACAGCCTTGCACCTAGCATCCGTAGTATAGATTTGCGTTTAAAATGTCAAAGGGTATTTGTTGCAAAGCAATGAATTTTCTTCCCTCAGAGGAGGCTTAGACACCAAACTAGGAAAGGGCAAAGATCCCCCTCTTCAAACTTCCATGCAACAAATATAATTTTGGTATTGGAGCCCAGTTCTGGTGCTTACCGTTTCGCGCGTGGTAAGCCGTAGACAAGAACGAAGATTTCCAATTGGGTTCAATGAGGGATGGCTGCCTTTTTTTCAGACATAATGATTGAGGCGGCTCGTCAAATTCGTGTGCTGCAGGGGCAGCATCACGATGTAACCCTCACATCGCAGATGAAAAGCAGCAGGTAACGCTAAATGTAACAAGTAAGTAGCATGTGGCTTCAACGAACAGTGCGGTGAGCGACGGAAGCGTATAGGGCCCAATCACGTACGAGCGCATGCTTATGTATCCTTAGTTATGTTGTAATTTGAACGCAAGTCCCCGGTCATTGGTGGTTCTTATGTAGCGAACAAAGCTACCTTTGAATTGGTTTCCACGCTTCCTACGATGCACAGTTGTCCCGATGTCTCGTGGTAGTAACTAGACATATGCTCCTGAAACGTTACGCAACGTAAGCAGGTGGTACTGTGTGAACAGGTTTTTTAGTCTCTTGGCACAGGCGTTGTAAAAAAACGTCTTGATAAACCACTTACTTTACAGGGTAAATGCAGTCCTTGGACAGTTTCAGGAGGCTTCCTGATACCCGAGAACCTCATACTGTATACCGAAAACCTAATTTTCGGTGTGATATATTTGTCGTTACACAGAAAACATTTAGTGTCTACGTAAAAATGTTAGTTCAATTGTTATATTTACATCCTTTTCAGCCGAAAATCTGGCACCAGGTCATCCCTCCACCAAATTTGAGAATGAATATATTTGGCCCAATTATAAGCTTTTTGTTGCTAGTCATGACTCCGCAAGCAAATTTCCAGAAGCCATCCTTGACCACGTGAGCATGACTTGAAAGTTTTAATTTTATTCATTACAACCTTTTGTTACTTCACTTTTTTCGAAATTCTGTTTGTAATATATTTGAAGCTATGCTCGTTGACCCATTACAAACAATGTTTTGCGAGGTATTCATGAGCTGCGCAAAGAAGTTCTTACCATATTTGACTGCCACAAAAGTAAACGATGTTTTTTTGGCGTTTGAGAGGTGTTCGCCTTGATAAAATATAGCAGAGAAAATCTAAGATGCACCTGCACATATCTTAATTCAACACATGAATGGGAATTTTTGTAGCGCTCCGCGAGTAGCCAGTTTTCTTTTACTGCGGTTCTGGAGAAGAGTACGGGTAGAGTTATTAGAACACAATAAGTAGAAGTTCAAATAAACGAGGAAAAAAAAAGACCATATTAGAAATAGTATGCGCAAAAAGGTTTGTTCAAGGTAACAGTGACTGTGGAAAACATAACTCACATGTTTTTTTTTCCAACTGTCAACTCGCTCAATTTTGTGAATCCACTGCTATACATAAGCTCCCATTATTAAATTGTATGATACGTGGTTTTCATGTTTGTATTGAAATCCCCACTGTCCTCTTTAATGTATCCATGCGCTAATAATAAAATGAACAGAGAAGCT
This sequence comes from Ixodes persulcatus, assembly GCA_013358835.2. Lineage (NCBI taxonomy): Eukaryota > Metazoa > Arthropoda > Arachnida > Ixodida > Ixodidae > Ixodes > Ixodes persulcatus. The sequence continues at coordinate 603,213 of JABSTQ010011338.1, read as the reverse complement.
TCCTTATACTGCAGTGCCTGGAACGCAGCTATCACTGATGTGTTCACCTTCGATCTCACCCCTCCATAAAAAGTGACCCCGAAGTGACAAAAAACGACGTCACGGGAGCCGGCCTATCATGTTTTGTATGTCGCCATCTTGGTGGTTGGTCATAGAAATATTCGCAAAAAAGTACATGCGAACGCAAGGCAGGCACGTCACAGCGTCTCCCTTACTGCCGAGTCCCACTAGAGCGACAGACAGAAACAAAAGACAGCGACAATCCTCAAACCAGAGTCATTCGCGATTTGACAAGCTTTGTAGAATAAAGGAGGCTATGCTCAAACACGAGCATCAATGCACGCGAGGGTATCTTTGGCAGGCTCGCAATCACTCGTGCTTACTTCACGAGCACCGAAGGACTAAACGCCTGCCAAAGGTACCATCGCGAGCATGCTGCATGGGTTGGAGGCTTGTCTCTGTCGTCTGTTTCTGTTTGTCGCTCTAGTGGGACGCGGGCATTACAAAGAACTGAGGTGTTTTTCTGTTCAAAAGCTGATGAAAAAAATTCATCAGAGGATGCAAAATATCAACAGCGTTTCATCTGACTTTTTCTAGCTTTTCTGTTGACTTTCTTTTGAATATTGACCCACTAATTTCATAGAAGTTAACAGACTTTTTGTCACCTCCAAGATGCTTTTTTGTAACTTTTCAATTGAAAAGCTACAGCTTTTCAATAGAAAAACTACAGCCGTATAAAAAGAAAAAAAACAATTCGTTAACCTTACTTGGTCATTGAAAAAAAAGTTTTGGAGACTTACTACGGCTCTCCACTCTGCTCCAAATGGGCAGTCGCAGAATAACGTTAAAAAAAGCACAATTTCTTTTTAATCTTTTTAAGGAAATTGTATTCCTGTGGTAAGGTGTGAAATGGGCCAATTGGTTGACGTTATACGTGATGGGGAAAACAGCTCAGAAAACACGGACTACGAAGAGAAACAAACACGACAGGACAGCATTGTCCTGTCACGTTTGTTTCTACACTACATACATCCAACAAATACACATTAGAAACGAACAGAAACACCATAAAGCACTCAACACGTGAATCACAGCCCCGTTGACTGCTCCAGAGCCTCATATAGCCTATATTGTGAAGGTAATCATTTGGCCAGTGACCACATCAGCACTTAATAAGGTTCCAAGTTTCCGTTCTCCTTTTCGGGAGTCTGCCAAAGGGAAAACAGTGTTTCGAAGTTCGTGAACTCTATCTCGTGATAAAAATCATTGGTACAACTAGTAATAATTCGGCGCAGTCGCTAAAACAATATCCACAAAAAAGGGCTCCTAGAAAAAAAATGGTATCGCTTCTCTGCCGAGCACCACTCGGTACGAAGCGAATCAACACAGTTGCTCCACTTTAAAATAGTTATTTTGCTTTTCTTTTCTAGTTGACTAGTTTAATAGGGTCAATAAAGTCACTATAGCCACTTACGAAGTGATAATGACAGGGCGTGTCTTTCGAAAGCCTGGCCTCCAACATGCCCCCATGCCTTCCGTCGTGCTTTGACTCCGCACGCGCGCTTGACAACGCCGAAGTGTTGTCAAGGGCAGAAGACTTACGCTGGAGGCGGGACAAGTGGAGCTCCTCCCTACCGTTCTCACCTTGTCAGAGTCTATTGAGAAATCTAGTGACTTTTGACATGGAGTCAAGATATACTATGTTCAATAAAAAGTCAACAGGAAGTCTGTAGCTTTTCTATTGACACTGGCTACAGAGAAGCAACGGGACATTTTCAACCCGATAAACAGAACGTCTGCAGTCTTTCTGATGACACTGTCATCAGGAAGTCAGCAGAAAAAAGAGCGTGACAATTCTATCAAGTCATTAGGCGGACAGTTAGGTACCACATTTGAGGACGAGATAAACACACCAGCTGTTGACGCGTCCCAGGCACTTTACTTACACGTAGAACGCAATCCTCGTTTTAGCGAAATTAAATGTACAAAGCTCTAATACGTTAATTGTGTGTCACTTCAGAAGCGATCAGACCGGTTTGCTGCTGACGCCTTATTTGGAAAAAGGACAAGTCGAAGCGGCCAAGTACCGAAGCCGAGTGATGATGATGAAACAACGCGTCCATAGCGAAGCGTATTCTGGTTATATCACCGTGGATAAGAAGCACCAAAGCAACCTATTCTTTCTACACATCTTAGCAAAGGTATGTAGGATATCTTTGGCACTCTAACTAACAAAGTTGACCAAGTTGTCTTGCCCTGATACACTTCCATGAGGAATATAATATCCACTCATGTTATATGTTTAGGTGACGTACAGGGACCGTGAATTTAGATATACTCAAAATTACCCTTGTAGTGTGGTGGCGTACGCACGCACCGACGCAGCGGCTCCCGAGAGAACTTTTCTCCGCTCGATCGAGCGGCCCCGGAGAGCGTCAGATTACCTTACCCGGCTCAAGTGCTCCGTCGTCGACGGATGTTGCCTCACGCTTACATAAGTCCGCGCAACATCCATTGCACCACATTAGATAACATCTTGGCAATCACACCATAGCGCTGCCAATACTGCTTTCTCATCCGGCTGACGTATTGCCTCGCGATTGGACCAGTTCACGCCATCGCGAGGTAACCCTCAGCACGAGGGTTTAAAAAGGAGTCGGGACAGAGGACTGGACGGAGACGAGACGGAGTGAGCGGCGAGACGACATGGGACCAGCGGCCTGGACAGACGCCGACATCGCTCTTTCATCATTATTCTAAAGTCAGACAAGTAATAATCCGTTAACTAAATAACTTTAGAATAATGATGAAAGAGCGATGTCGGCGTCTGTCCAGGCCGCTGGTCCCATGTCGTCTCGCCGCTCACTCCGTCTCGTCTCCGTCCAGTCCTCTGTCCCGACTCCTTTTTAAACCCTCGTGCTGAGGGTTACCTCGCGATGGCGTGAACTGGTCCAATCGCGAGGCAATACGTCAGCCGGATGAGACAGCAGTATTGGCAGCGCTATGGTGTGATTGCCAAGATGTTATCTAATGTGGTGCAATGGATGTTGCGCGGACTTATGTAAGCGTGCGGCAACATCCGTCGACGACGGAGCACTTGAGCCGGGTAAGGTAATCTGACGCTCTCCGGGGCCGCTCGATCGAGCGGAGGAAAGTTCTCTCGGGAGCCGCGCTGCGTCGGTGCGTGCGTACGCCACCACACCCTCTATCTTC